>WOXC01008423.1:600000-862500 GCA_011680675.1 Gymnobelideus leadbeateri | reverse complement strand
GAATCCTGACTGTCAGGTAATGCCAGCTGAGGTTGGATTTCCTGTCAATCCTTCCTTAATATGAGCTGTTCTCTCCTCTGTCTTGTGCCTCTCCTGGGTCTGAGCAGCAACCAAACAAGCCTTCTTTGCTCATGTCCATCTCCTGCCAACTGGCCTTTGCACAGCTCATGCCCTCTGCCTGAACCGCCCTCCCTCCTTGCCTCTGACTCCGATCGTCACTCAGTCCCTTTAGGACTCGGCTGCAGCACCACCATCTACATGAAATCAGTCCCAGTTGTTCATGCCCCTCCTGATGACTTTGCACTTAGTTATCTGCCTTGGGTGGAGCATTATTTATTCACTTTACATTGATGCCACTTGTACTATCCTTGTTCTATCCTCTGGTAGAAGGTAAGCTCCCTGCAAGCAGAGATGGTCATTCTCTGCATTTACAGTGCTGGAGTCCAGCACCCGGCACTGGAGTCTAGCTCCCGGTGCTAGAATCTAGCACCCAGCACTAGAGTCTAGCACCCAGCACTGCAGTCTAGCACCTGGCCAGGACCTGGCCCCAAGCAGATACTTAATAAGTGTTTCTTGGTTGATTCAGGGCCTGTCACTGCATTACCCCCTCCCTCTAAAAAAAAAAGAGAGAGAGAGAGAAAAGTTATGCGGAAGATGAATCAGAGAGGGGAGAGCTTGGAGGCAGGGAAACCCAGAAGTGCTGGAAGATAGTGGGGGACAGAGTGAAGATGGAGGACTGGCAGATGGTCAGCTGCAGAAGGGAAGGGGTCAGGGGGTGCCCCATAGTAACTTCAAGGCACACACCAGTGAATCCTGTTCCTACACTCCAGCAATGGCCCCTGGGTTTCTTTGCTGTCATTGAATGTTGACCTTCCCCACTGGACAGTAGTTCATGTTTCTAGACCTTGTTAAAATCTGCCAAGGGCTTTACAAATACGATCTCACTCAATCCTCACAATGACTCTAGGTGAGATATTTCTATTATGTCCATTTTACCGGTAAGAAAACTGAGGCCAATAAAGTGACTTTATCATGAAGTGTTTATTGTAGATAACTTCTGTGTGTATGTGTTGTCTTCCCCAATGTAGCGTAAGCTTCCTATGTCCCTGTCCTCATCCCCAATGCTCAGTACATCAGTCAGCACTTACCAAAGCTTGTTCATTGACTGACAACCTCACTCACCCTCAACACTGATCCTCTGGGGCCTTTGAGGATCCAGGAACTCCTAGGATCACATTTTTAGAAAAAGATGGAATTTTAGAGGCAATTGGGTCCAAATCCCCCACTTAACAGATAAGGAAACTAAGGCTCCCAGAGGTCACATAAATTGCCAGGCAGCATGTCTAATAAGCATCTGAAGCTATATTTGGAAGCCCCAATCCCAAGCCTCTACCCACTGGGCCACCTGGCTGACTTGCTGGAGGTCATGATGCATCTAAAACTGAATTGAATTCTGAGGTACCACCTGAAGCTATCACATTGGCTGCAGGGACAAAAAAAAAAAATGACCATTTTGGGAGAGGCTGTGGGGGAACAAGCAGATTCATGCACTGTTGGTGGAGTTGCAATTGGTTCCTCCATTCTGCAATACAATGAAACTACATCAGTCAGTCAAAACTGAAGGCATCCTTCCACCCCAAAATGCACATGTCAAAATGAAAATAAAGGGCCTCAAAGATATTTCTAGCAGCTCTCCTGGTGTTGAAGAACTGGAAACTGAGGGGTGCCCATCCACTGAGGCATGGCTGAACAAATTCTACTGTGTGAAGGTAATGGAAGATGAAAGAGACAACCTCAGAGAAGCTTGGGAAGATTTGGATGCAGAGTGAAGTGAGCAGAACCCAGAGAATGAGTTATACAATTACAGTAATGGAAAGAAAAATCTTTTTGGAAGACTTCAGAACTCTGAACAGTGTGATGACCAGCAGGACCTCAGAGGACCAACAACCCCACACACCGGGGGCCTTGGAATGGACTCCAGGGGCACAATGAGCCAGACATGGTCAGTGTAGGGAGGCTGTCTTGTGCTTGACCACAAGAATTTGTGATGAGTTTGGTTTTTTCCAATCAGAAAGGGAGTGGGGAAGGACACTAGAGGCAGGGTGATCCAAAAGAAAAGAGGAACACTGAAGTACCTAACAGTTAAATGCTGAATGCATGTTATACTTAAAAAGAAACACAACCAGTTAGCAAAAGAGATTCTCAGTTTAATGTACCCATAGAAAAACCAGAATTGGCTCTAAGTCTAATAGAGTAGGAAGAATGGCCTCTGAGACAGATCCCCAGTTTGAATTCCACCAGACATAAATCCCGAGTTCGAATTCCACCTGTGACACTTACTGCCCCTTGGGACATCTAGAGGTCACTTCAGCTCTCTGGTCTGTTTCCTCCACAGTAGAATGAAGGCATTGGACTAGATGAAAGGGTCCTTCTAGCCCTAGGGCTCCGGTCCCACTGTGCCACCCAGGACCACCGGGCCTGCCCATATCCCTTTCAGATCGTGGACTTCCCTGCCTGTGCACAAGCTGGTGAGCCGCTGAGGGGCCCCTGGATTTTGGTACTCAGCTTTATGGGATCAGAGAAGGGGCGAGGTGCCGGGACTGGCCTCTGGCCACACCGCTACAGCAGTAAAGCCAGAGGCTGGATTGGAGCCCAGGTCTCGGCTTGCTCTATCCACTCCGAATGCCCGCTGTCATTGGGGTTCTAAGGTGGCCCGCTGCAGTAGGCGGGGTGCTGTCCTTTGTGCTGCCCGAGTCCCTCCCCCCCATCCTTTTTCCCCCCTGGACCACATTCTCCTACCTTCCCCTCCCCAAGTCCCTTCCACCCCCAAGCGCGGGCTGCCTCTGCCCCGCACTCCGGCATCCAACATCCATCCTCCGGCCAAGCGGACCACCCCAGGGCTGCTGCCCTGCCCAGTGGGCCAGGCCAGGGCGGAGGGGGCAGATCAAAGGGCCTCCCAGGCCTGAGGTGCTTCTGCCCCAGTGTCTCCAGCCTGGACGAGGATGTGGCCTTTAGAGAGAGGAAATGAGTGGGGGCTGGACTGCTCTGGCCGCCCTCCGTCCGGTGCTCCCCTCCCCCGGCACAATGGGGGCCCGGGGCCCGCGAACAATAACTGTGCCTGCGCTCCATGGGGCCTGGGATCAGGAGGCCCGGCCGGCCGCCCCCTCCCGGGCTCCCCCCAGCTCCTCCCCGGCTCGCCCCCTACCCCAGCCCAGACCCTCCCCCGCCCCCCTCGACCCACTCCCCATCCCCCGCCGCTGTTCTTTCTTTCAGTTCGGAGTTAATGTGGGACGAGTGAGACAATGCACGCCCTGACCCGGCCCGGCGGCTTTGGAGCCGGAATGCCGATGGGGTCAGAGCGCCCTGACCCCCCGCCCGAGCCACATCAAAGGCTCCCCGGCCCCACTGGCCCCGCCGGCTTCTCCTGTTAATTGCCAGAAAATCGCCGCTTCCACGGAGGGGTCTCAGCGGTCACCTGGGCGGGGGGAGGGGGGGAGCCCGGGCCGCGTTCCCAGGGCTCGGACCTAATGGGTTTGGTTCTAGAGGGAGCAGAGCAGCCCCACGGCGGCTGAAGGCCCCCTGGGGGGGGGGGCAAGGCCGGGATGGCCGCCCACAGGGCTGTTACACACGGGGAAACTGAGGCCCGAGAAGGGGAGGCAGCTCAGGGCTCGATCACAATGCTAGCTGGTCTTACAGTTACTAGCATGGCTCCCTCAGTGCACCCTCTTCTATTGCAAGCGACCTATCCTCTGATCTCCGAGGAACAGAGCGTCCTATCTCCCGCCCCCATTCTTTGCCACAGGCTGTCCCCCACACCTGGAACGCCATCCCTCCTCATGGCTTCTTTGAAACCCCAGTTCCCTTCCAGGCTTAGCTCAGGTGGCAGCTGCTGGCCATGGCTCTTCCGCGTTGTTACTCCATGTCCCCATCATTTTGTATATATTGGGGTCTGGGTGGAGCCCTGCCCCCAGCAGAGTGGAAGCTCTCTGAGGGCAGCACAGTCTTCCTTTGTTCATCCCAGCGCCTAGCACAATGCCAGGCACAAGCGGCCACCTGAGACGTGCCTGCTCCTGGTCACAGAGCTAGTGACTGTCAGGGGCAGGATCTGACCCAAGTCTTCTGAGTCTGGTGTGACATTCTGGGTTCTAAGGACCCTCTCAGCCCCAACATCCTGTCTGCCGGGCTCCCCAGGCCCTCCCACCTTGAAATTCTAGGATCTGCTTTTTGAGCTCTTTCAGAATTCTGATGTCCCATGAGACGTGACCGTGTTCTGAGACCTCTCAGAGCTCTGCCAGCCAGGGTTCCAGACTCCAAAGTGCTTCTCCTCTCATATTCCGAGTTACATAGTTTCACCTCCCTTCCAGACCTGATACTCTGTGCTGTCTCTTCCAAGGTCCTTCCCAGCGCACACATTTCTCTTCTACAGTATAAGTCCCCCATATTCTGTTACTCGTTTTAAAGGACCCTCTCAGCTCTGCCCTTCTGAGGTCTCTGTCCCAAGGTCTCTCTGAGGTTTAATGTTCTGGGTCCTCTGTTATCAAGGCCCCTCTGCTCTGACAGTCTCAGTCTCTTTCCCATGGCAGGTGACAAGCTCCTGCTCACGTCCTTCAAGGCTTCCACAGCTCCTTGCTGTAAGCAAGGGTTCCTGCCAGGTGCCAAGCCTAGGAGCCCATCAAGTGGCTTTTGCCAGCTGAGCCCCTTGGCACCCACTGCCAATGCCCAGTTTTTCTTCCAAGTACCAATGTTATCCACTGCCCCTCGTATTCTCAATCTCATTACAATCAACAAGCATTTATTAAACACCTACTATGTGCCAGTCACTCTCTATGTTTCCCTCACAGTAACCTGGCTCCAAGGATACTTCATGATCATTGAGCCCAACACCTTTATCTTACAGATGAGGAAACTAAGGTAAGGTCACACACTCAGTGGTTAGAAGTGGGATCTGAACACACTTCCTGGAATCAGAGGAGTCAGAGGGAGGGGCCCTTCCAGGTGCTGGAATCTGCCTTCCCCAGCCATCCTCACCTGCCAGGTCACAGAACAGGAGAGGGAGGGGCAGAGGCTGGCCCCAAGTGCCCGACTCCAAATCCAGCCCTCCTTCCAATAGAAGGACGCTGAGGCTCAGACCCTAGACAGGGAGCTGGCGTTTCCAGCGGTGCCTCTGGGGATCCCTGGCAGAGGCCCACCCACTTGTTACTTATCCTTGAAGTACTGAATTTCCCACTTTTCCTGAGGCATGTCACCCACTTCAAAGCTGGGCACCTGCTGAGGGTAAGCCCCGCTTGCCTCAGGCCCCAGCGTCTCTGCCTCCAGGAGGCTGCATCCATTTATGACTAACGGGGCAGCAGATCTGGGGCTTCCGCTATCCCAGCCCAGAGGGATAAAGCAAAAGCTAACCTACTGCGCTCCTAGAGGTGCCCAGCAACCAGCCCGTGTGTGCAAGCACGCGCACACAAACACACACTCACACATACACATGCATACGCACCCTCACCCATACTCAGATACACATTCACACATATACAGACACATACACACATACATATATACAAACACACTCACACACATATATACACTCACACATACACACACACATATATACACATATATACAAACACACTCACACACATACACACACATACATATACTCACAGTCTCACACAAACACACACACACACACATATATACACTCACACATATACACACATGTACACATTCTCACACACTCACAGAACATACACCCACACATACACTCACATTCACACACCGCCAAACACACATATTCTCACACATTCACACATGCATACACACACACACATACATACCTACACTCGCACACACACACACACACACATATTCTCACACACACTCATATACACACTCCCACCTCAAGAATTCTTGGAGATCTTTGAAAGCATTTTTTGGTGGAAATACCTGGAACGCCTGCCCCCAGCATTGTGGCTGGCCTCTGAGACCAAGGAAGCATTGGAACCTCCCTGGGAGCTCATTCATGGAAACGGTGTTGCTGGGGCCTGAGAGCCTAGATTCTGGCTGGGCTGCCCAGGGTGGCTATTTCTGCTTCCCCCAGAAGGCCTGGCTTCAGTCACTGGCTCAGAGTTAGGTAAGCTCTAGCTCTGTCTCAATATTCCCACATTGCTTGGGTGGGTGGGAGGAGGGTCCCGGGGGAAGGGAGGTCAAAGAAGATACCAAATCTTCTCTACAGAAACATATTCCTGAGACTCACCTAGCCATGCTCCAAACTTATTGTGACTGAGGCACATGTGGAGCTCTGAATTTCATATCTGGGCCCTGAGCTCGAGGCCAGCCCATGGATCTCCAAACAGCCCACCCAGGGCCCAGGCCACCCAAGGTCCCCTCAACCAGAGACCTTCTCCAGGAGGGGCTCAGATCTTTGTCCCAGGGTCCAGCCCAGTTGCTGCCCACCTAGAGCACATGGAAGAAATGGTTTGGGACTGAACTGGACTGAGGTGATTTCTCTTCATCCTCCAGGGCCTACAGATCTAGAGCCCTAACCAAGCGGGCCCACTGGCCTGGGTGTCCTGCTCACAGGTCCCCTTCTTTTGCCTCCTTACTTCTGACCCACCTTGTACATGTGAGTCAGGGCCCCAGATGAAGAAGGCCCCAAGGAGCCTCAACCAACCAGAGAGCCCCAGACCAAAGGGAGGCTTTCTTACCATCTTCCTGCCCAGTCTATGACCCTCTGAGCACAGATTTCTCCTTCCTCCTAGGCACAGACATGGGCTGCAATGGGGGCACAGATGGAGGGAGCCAGAGAGCATTGCTAAAGGCAGGGGTGGCTTGGTGAAGGTGCTGCTGACTCTGAGAGGCAGAGGGGGCATAACAAGAGGTGTGGGCTGGGCTGGCCAGCTGCTACCTGCCTCCCACCTGCTGAGAGGGGCAGGTGCTGCATCAGGCACAACCAACGTGGGGACTCCGGGGACCACGGGGCTGGAGGGCAGGAGCCTTCTCCTCTTTTCCCAGGATGGGGAGAAGAGAAAAAAAATAAATGTTTATTAACTGAAAAAAAATTAATTTGAAAAAAGACATATTTGGCTAGAGTCTTGTAACTACATTCTGATGGGCTTAAATTGAAATGGGAGAAAGAAGCTTAAAATGGGTCATGATCTTTCACATGACCTCCTCCTCCCACCCCAACAAAATTATTGACTGTGTGACCCTGAGCAAGTCACTTTGCCTCTGGCTACCTCCATTTCCCCAATGGTTTGTTGTCTTTGTTCAGTCATTTCAGTCACATCCAAATCTCCATGACCCCATTTGAGGTTTTCTGACCTCCAGTCAGCCTCATACCTCTTCTCTCCCACACCTTCCTCTGGAGCCTCCCGAACACTGAGGTCCAGCAACGCCTGTGTCAGCCTCATTATCAATGTGGACATCCCTGGAAAATTAGCACAAGCATCAGAGAATCGATCCATGCTCTGCCGCATTTCAGCTTCAGAGGCTGCACCAAGTGCATAAGCATTTACAGACAAAAAGTTACACACCAACTCTCCCTCCACTTTAGTCTTGGCTTGTAACCTTTTCAATCAAATAATTTACCATCAGTTTTGTCCTCGTTGAAAGCACCTGACAACTTTGCTGAAAACATCTTGCTAAAAAGCGTGGGAGCAAGCACATAGCCCTGCTTCACTCCACTGGTGACCGGGAAAGCATAAGAGCGTTATCCAATATCCAGAACCCATGAAAACATGAAGTCATGGAAATGGCATACAATACTTATGAACTTCTCAAATATAAGGTGGAGAGAGGGGGAAAGCTGTCACCATACCAAGCTAGATACCAAAAAAGAACAGTTAACCATGTAGGAAGAAAAATATCAGTTGAGAATAAACAGGAATTTATAAGAGGTAAAATCCAAGAAAATCACCAAAAATAAACCCCATGACTTTGGAATTCTACATGCAAATGTCCACAATCTGAGTAAGACAACCAAACTAGAGATCTGAATGCAAGAAAGCGCCCTTGACCTGGGGTGGAGGGTCACTTATATTTGATGAGGTGAGAACTGTGATTGGAATGCATCTCTAGGAGATTAAACCTATTCAATAGAAACAGGATGGGTAAAAGAGGGAGCTGGGGGGCAATATTAAGAAGAGAGAGTCTTGGGAGGAAATCCAGACAACAGGGAGAGAATGGTGGGGAAGGGCATTTGGGTAAAAATCAATGGAGACAGAAATAGCAATGATCTTCCATTTGGGGGATATGCTATAGACCACCTGCTCAGCAAGAGGAAGCAGATGAAGAATCTGGGAAGCTGATCACAAGGTTGGCACCAAGTCATGATGGAACAGTCATAAGGGACTTCTGCTGGAGCTCACCCTCAGCCAAACCCAGAGCAGCTAATAGCTTCTTGGCTTGTCTTCCAAAGATGGAGGAACCAACGAGGGGGAATTCTCTTCCAGATTTGTTCTCCATCAATACAGAGGAACTGATGGGCTCAAAACGGTGGCGAGCTTCCAGGGAGGTAACCACTCCATCTCAGAATCTGTATCAGAGAAGATTAAAGCTGGGCAGAGTCTGACACATACCCTCAGTTTTGGAAGAGCAAATCCGGGGTGATTCTGAGGAAGGATATGGAGTGTTGCCATTTAAGTCAGTCCAGGAAGGAGTTCCCGAATTCTCAAAACTGGAATTCTGAAGCCAATAAGAGAAATAATTCCAGTGGGGAAGAAAAGGAAGAGTTACACTAAAAGAGAGAGAAAGAGAATGCACCGAAAGCTCCTTGGCCAACTTCGACTTGTTAAAAAAGAAATACATCCAGCAGAGACATGAAATCCAGAGCTGGGGAACAGGGCTCTATTTTTATGTTCATGTGTTGATCAGTCTTGTTAATCATTTTTTCTTTCACTTTCTTTCTTCAAAAATATTCAACCCCAAAATACTCAAAAATGTCCCAGATGGCCCTCTGGGAGGGGAAATTTAGGTGATTAAAGAAACCAAAAGATAACAATAAAATGTATTTTTAAAAGAAATACACATAGCAGATGAAAACCATGGAAAGTGAATACCAAAATTTGGCACACAATTGTGTCAGGAGAGCTAAAATTTAGAATGAACTGCAGCTGGTGGAGAAATCTAAGGATGGCTGAAGGAGCAGAGCCTGGAGAAGAGCTTGGGGAAAGGAGGAAGACCCTTGTTGGAAGTGGAGAGGACAGTCACCAGCAACAAGAGGGAAAAGATAGGACTGCTCAGTTCTTGCCTTATTTATGTTTTCTCTGCAAACAAGAGTGATCTTGAGGCTAGAAAGGACAAAACAAAATGGCCATTAGAGAACTGAGACCCAAAAGATGTAGGGAGGGAGCAAGGGAGCATCAGCTTCCACCCATGCCTTCACAGTGCCTGGTCCGGGCTAACAATGGTTATGCCTGAGTCCATAATGAACGGGCTGGGTGATCCCTGAGAGACCCTGGAGAACAGAAGAGGAATAGTGGCATTGGAGGGCGTGTGCTTCGCCAGTCTGCCAAAAGAGGGCAAGGGAGCACCTACTATGTGCCAGGTGCTGGGCTAAGCATGTTATAAACGATCTCATTTGGTGCTCACAACAGCCCTGGGAGGGAGGTGCTATTATTACCCCAATTGCTGTCTAGCCTTTGTTTTCCAAGGGGACCGATGACATCACAGTGATGTCTTGAGTTGCCCAAGGACTGGATTTAAGTTAGGCAGAGCTGATTTAAGTGAGGCAGAGCAAAGTCGCCAGCCTCACTCTCTCTTTCAGAGTCGTCAAAATCCAGAGGCAGGACAAAAGTCAAGACTGGTGATGGCTCAGGGTGCAGAAGCTGACCTAGCCATCTTTGGTGTCTAACCAAGCCCCACAGCACCTGCTTCAGCTACCTTCATGGCCATTGGAACACACTGTCCTGCCAAGGGAAGTCTTCACGTGCTTGGGGTAGACACCCCCTAACTCAGCTATGGGTTTGAGGCTGGTCACTGAACCTGGCATTTAGCCCATCTGCTAAGAGGTGGGTGACTGCTATAGACAATGGAATTCTTTCTCCCATTGTAGGTCAACATCTTCTCTTAACAATCAGCTTCTTAGAGAGCTGTCTACAGTACTAACAAGTGGAATGATTTACCCAGAATCACACAGTCCATGAGACTTGAACACAGCTCTTCCTGGCTCTTAGGCTAGCCAGCTCTCTGTTGTGCCTTACCAAAAAAAAAAGTGGAGTGGGGAGGTGGGAATGAATTCAACCAATTATGATCCCCACTTGACTTGGAGTAGTGGGGAAATTCCAGAATCTGTTATTATTAAAGGGATGAACAGTGAACATTCAGAGAAGGAAGCAGAGATCAGAAGAGTGCATAGAGTTTCGCAAGAACAGAACAAAGAATTCTAGCTCTTGAGGTGGGAGGGACCTCCACAGAGTCCAGCTTATCCAACTCCCTCATTGCTCAGATAAGGAAAGTAAGTTCTTAAGCTCTTAGTAAAGCTAAATGACTTGACCAAGGTCACAGGTAGTAAGATCAGAGGCAGGATTTCTCTGATCATGGAGTCAAAGCTCTTGCACCAAGTTAACCTTACTTCCTCCTTTGGACAGGGTTACTAAACTTGCTATCCAGAGGAATCTAATAGATAACATGTACCTCGATGATAAAGTCTCTCAAACTGTTCTTACAGAAAAGATGGCATGATGTGGGTTAGTCAATGGGACAATTCCGTGGATCTGGAACCAGCTGACCTTCCAGACTCCAGGGTCATTAGAGTCATTAGAGATTTAGTGTCAGCTGGGAAGTAGGTCAAATCAAGTTATGTGGCACCAGGGTGGTGCCCCAGAAATCTGTCCTTGCCCCTATGATGTTTTTGGGTTTTGTGGCAATTGGAGTTAAGTGACTTGTCTAGGGTTATACAACTAGTTAAGTGTCAAATGTCTGAGACTGGATTTAAACTCAGGCCCTCCTGACTCCAGTGCTGCCCCAACCCCTATGCTGTTTAACCTAGTGTCATACACAACAAATGTGCAGGTGGCAAAAGGCTGGGAGAAGAGCCAAGATTTGGTAAAGACTTTAGCATGCTAGAACCCTGGGCCGAATCGAATGAGATCACACTTAGCACACACAAACACAAAGTCGGATGTCTGGGTTGAGAAAGTTTGTGATTACAAGATAGGGGAGGCACCAATAGACAGCGGTGCATCTGAAAATAACCCTGAAGGTTTAGTGGGTAGCAAGCCCAAGTGGAGCCTCCAGTGACACAGGGCCCAAGGATGCTTGGGCAATCTCCATCTGGCTTCATCAGGAGTTAAGGGGTTCCTGGGCCCTCCACCCCCAGCCCTGGTCAGACCCCTCTGCAGGACTGTGGTCAGTTCTAGAAAGCTACCACAACTTACTAAGGTCCTGGTAGCTGCAGAGTCCCAAAGAAGATGGTGCTTCAAAGGGAACCTTTGAGGGAACAGGAAGAGAGAAGACTCAAGACTGGAGGGGAAAGTGGGTACCCTCTTTAGGTATTTGAAGGGCTGACACAGGGAGGAGAGATGAGGCTTGGGGGGGTAGTGCAGTGGATAGTGCATCAGGGGCCTGGAGTCCAGAAGACCTGGACTATGAAGCCCTAGACAATCCTAGGCACCTCTATCTAATACCACAAGGCATGAAAAGGGCTCCAATCTGTATCAGCAAAGGGAGATTCCACCCTGGGAGTTCCCCCAGGTCCATACTCCTCCCCACACACACACAGAAAAATATTTGCTTTAAGATTTACAAAGTCCTTTCCTCATAATTACCCTGTGAGTAAGGAAGTCCATGGGTTATTGAGCATTTGACAAATGAGGAAATCAAGGCTCCAAGAAATTAAGTGGTTTGACCTCAGTTAAGGGCCTTGGGAGAGCCTGGCCCTGCTGCACCTCCCAGCAGGAGCCAGATGAGTATGGATGAGGGCTGTTCTAGACCAAACCAGGGGTCCTTCACTTTCTCTGACAGTCTGGAAATGCTGATGGACCCATCCTCTAAAACAACAAAATACACAGGACTACAAAGGAAGCTAGCCATGTTGAAATATAGTTATCAAATTATTTTTTGAAACACACTCAAAGATGCCCAGCTTAAGAACCCTTGTTCTAGAAAGTAAACTTATTCAGCAAGAATTGGACCAGATGCCCTCTGAGGACCTTTACAAGTCTAAGATACTGTGGATGGATAAATGGATAGATGGATGGATGGATGGATAGAGATGGTTGGGTGAATGGATGGATGGGTGGTTGGGTGGTTGGGTGGATGGATGGATGGATGGATGGATGGATGGACAGGATAGACAGATGGACAGATGGACAGATGGATGGATGGATGGATGGATGGATGGATGGATGGATGGATGGATGGACAGATTGACAGACAGATGAATGGATGGATGGAAGTACTAAGCTAGCCCACTACTCCCACAGATGGTCTCACCTCTTCCCTTCTCATTCCCCTCTGAACAAGTACTACTCCTGCCTGCCTTCCTGTCTCTGCTCAAACTATTGCCCCCCTCAAATACTCTCCCCTCCTGCTCTGCCCAAGCCAATTCAAGGCCTGTCTCCAAATCTACATTCTTGGCCAATGCTTTTCTATAATCTCTGCTCTTCTGAGATATCCATGTTACTTCTCCCACTTCTCTGGAAGCTCCTTAGAGTCAGGGGCCCTGAATCCACAGGAATCTCCAGAGGGGAAGGGCCCTAAGTGGTCATCAAACCCACGTGACCTGGTAAGGACCCCTCCTCCAACACCCCCAGTAAGGGGTGGTCGGCCTCTGCCTGAAGGGAACTCACGATCTTATTCTTCCTACCCCAACACCTTTTCAAAAGACACTGCTCCCCGACTGTGATGCCAATTTATGAGGCTGAAAGACAGTTTAGCACAGCAGGTAGATATGCGGCCTTGAGTCTCCACCAGACACTCACCTCTGTTCTGGATGCTCCAGCCAGCTCTGAGGCCAAATGGCTGAGAAATCGCTATCCTGTACTGATAGGTGTTTGCTCCCCGGGGAGACCCCTAGACCAATGAAATCCAGGGCCAGTCCCTCGACATTAAGGGATCTGATGAGCTTCACCAACAAGCAGCACAGGGATGCGAGGGGGCTGCACCAGGCCAGTGGGGACTTGAACCTGAGCAGAGGCATCCTCAACACAATGAGGGACCCAGAAAAGGAGCTGTCGCGGTCACTGAGGGAGGGCCGCAGGGCCATTCACAAAATGTCACAAGCTCCCGAGAAGGGGGTGTCTCACCTCGGACAGGCTGCTTATGAATGAGAGCCCTGCAGGATGAGAAAGCCGGGGAGGGTGGCTATCTAGCCCAGGGGAGGGAGTGTCCCCATGCATCAGATCGGCCCTCACTGAACACTTCCCTGTCCCACCTCCGTGTCTGCAGCAGATGCCCCGATGCCTGGCCTGCCCTCCCTCTCCAACTCTCCCCATCTCCCTCAAGATCCATCATTTTTCCGGGGGCCTTTTCTGATCTGCTCAGTGGGCAGGCCCTGGCTCCCTCAGCCCCCTCCTCACATTCCTTTGCCTCACTTCTTGTTCCTTTCATTACTCAACTGGGTGCCTGGTTTCGTTCTCAGTACTTGCGTCTGATGCTTGGCTCACAGTAGTCGATCAATAATTGCTTTTTGATTGATTGATCACCCAAGGCTGCACAGCTAGTAAATGTCAGAGGCCCATCTGAATCCAAGTTCAGCAATCTTCCCAAAGCACCACAATTATTTAATCCACCAATCAACAAGCCTTTATTAAGCACCTACTACATACCAGGTGTTATGTTAGGGTTGAGCACATACTTTAAGGGGGGAGACCACATGGGGAAGAAGACTATGCCAAGATCATTTCACACTGGAGGACAATGGTGCCCAGGGAAGACAATGAGGCAGAGGCAGGCAGAACTCGAACCCAGCTCTCCTACCTCCAGGGTCAGCACTATTTCCCAAACACCAGCCCACTCGCTTCCCCTGAGGCCCCCAAGCCCCACCAAGGCATGGGGAGCCATGGAGGAGAGGAGGCAGCCAGGGGACCCGACCCGTTGGGTGCCCTTGCCCGGCTGGCAGGTCAGGGCTTAACTCTGCATTTTTTTCTCTGCAGACAGTTACCATTTTCCCTCAGGATGTCCTCATCAGTTGGGCTCCTTTCTTTGGGGCCTGCTCGTGGAGCTCCCCGCAGGTTGAGGGCCCGGGCAGGAGCAGCTGAATGCCACCTCGAGCTAATTGGGCGTCTCCACAGAAACTGGCCTCTAATTCCTGGTTGCTAGCTCACGTTCTTTCAGGCCCTGGCTCCCTGCCCAACGCTCCCCCCCCCCCCACCCCGTCTCACAAAGAAAAGAATGCCCTTTTTTCTGCTGCCGCCTCTCCTCCTCCTCCTCCCATCCAAGGCCTTTTTTTTCTTCTTCTTCTCCTTCTTCAAATTTCAAAGCCCCCTCCTTGAATGACTATTCAGGGTGTGCAGAATGAGGCCTCTCCAGAGAACTGTGCTCCCGTCAAAGCCGGCCGCTTCTAAAGGCCGCTGAGGGCCGGCCTACCCACGGCGGGCCGGCCGGGCGGGCGGGCGGGCAGGCGGGTGGGCAGGCGGACATGGCACCATGACCCGGCCATCTGTATGCAAATCTCCCCGGGCTGAGTAAACTGGCCAGCCCGCTGGCTGGGTGCTCAGCCATTACCCGCACACATTGGGGTCTTTGTACAGCCGCATTATGCCTTGGTCGGAGAGAAGGCCCGCTGCCACCTGCACCCCCGAGGTGCCAGATGGCAGATCTTGGCCGCAAGACGGCCTGTTGTCTGAGCAGGACCGAGCTCGTGCATCCACGGGCATCTCTGGCTGGCGGTGCCGGGGGAGGAGCTGGGAGGAGCCGTCCATTCCCCTCCACCCGTCTATCCGTCCTTCTCTCCATCTGTACAGTTATCCATTCATTCATTCATCTGACAGATACTGACCGAGCCCCTACTGGGTGTGAGGAGGCCAGGAGATGGTGCAGGATTGGAGACAAAAAGAGGAACTCTGGGCGAGGGGGGAAGCAAAGGGGTCCAGGGTGTGCAGGGCAAAGAGGAAAAGAAACGGAAGCAACGCTTCTCTGTGCATTAAAATGTCACCTCCTGCACCAAGATGTGAAGAGCCCAGCGAGAACTTTAGGAGAAAAAAGGACCCCGGCGGTCACTGAGACAGGGTGAGGAGCCTTGACTGGGGAATGGAGGGGGCCCAGGGGCCATGGGGCCCAACTCCCATCATTCACAAATGGGAAAACCAGGGCCAGGAGAGAGGGAGTGACTTGGCCAAGTGCATCTCTGAGACTTGTCGACTGACTGGCTGACTGACACAGGGGATGGGTGAGGCCAGCTCTTTTGACAAGCCCCACGTCTTGGTTCTGCAGAGGCAGAGACTCAGGTCTATTGAGGGGTAAGGAGTTACCCAAGGCCACCCAGCTATCCCAAGTGCACAAGCCTCCATGGCACCAGCAGAGACATTAGGGTGGTCACAGTGGGAAGGTTTACTCAACTTTGGCATCCATCCCCTCCTCCCCAATCCTCTGCCAGCCCCTTGACCCAAGGCCTTACTCTCCATGTCTCTCCTGGCCTCCAGCACGAGTCCCCAGGAGACGGCTCCCTTTGGGGTGGGGATGGGCTCTCTGTAAAGATTCCCAGAGGAAACAGGATTTCACAGACCTTCCCAAGGAGGTGAAGGGCTCATGGAAGGCCAGTGGGAGGGGGTGGGGGGTGGAGGTTCTGTCCAGAGGATGGGACAACCTGGAAGGAGGAACAAAAGGAGGGAAGGAAAACGGTTCTATCGCCTGGGGTGCGGAGGGGGAGGCAGAAAGGCAGAGGAAGTGAGCTCAGTAAGGGACAGAAAGGCAGGGGCCTTGAAATCCAGTCTAAATAAACTTGATTTCCTAGGGAGAGTAATGGACTGGGAGCCAAGAGATTCAGCTTTGTTTCCCAGATCCTCTTGGACAGCCCCGGCATCTCTCTGGGCCTCGATTTCTCCTTCTTTAAAATGGGAGGCAATGAATCTGGTCCCACCAACCTCGCTGGGGTGCACTGAGAGGGCTGCCAGATAATGGGTATGAGGCCCTTGTAGCCAGTCAGGCACTCCATTCACCATCGCTGCTATTAGAGGGCAGCCCCTGGCCCTCCATCCACCAGCCCTTCCAAGCCCAGGCTTCATTCTTCATGGACACACCCCCCACCCACATTTTCAGCCCTGCACAATTCCCTCTCACACATGGACAAGCCAGGCAAACTGGCCTTCTCTTCCTCCATCTCCCACCTCCTTGCCTTTGTACTGTCTGAGCCCCATGACTGGAATGCCTTCCCTCCTGCCCTCAGCTTGTTTCCTTCAGAGTTCAGCTCGAGAACCATCTTCTACAAGAAGCTGCTTCTGCCTCCCCTCAGTCTGTGGTAGCAGTTTGCCCCTCAAAAATAAACTTGTGTTATATACACGTGTGTGTGTGTGTGTACACATATACATGTATATAAGATCATGATTTAAAGTTTGCAGAACACTTGACAAATATCACCATAATGCTAAGAGGGAGGTACTAGTATTGTGCCCATTTTCCAGATAAAGAAACTGCTATAGACAGTGGTTAAGTGGTTAAGTGACTTGCCCAGGGTCACACAGCTGGGAAGTTTCTGAGGCAGGATTTGAACACAAGTCTGCCTGAATCAGCTGGGTGGCAGCTATGTGACCCTGGGCAAGTCACTTCACCCTGTTTGCCTTGGGTTCCTCTTCTATAAATGAGCTAGAGAAAGAAATAGCTGCTCATTCCAGCATCTCTGCCAAGAAAACCCCAAAAGGGGTCGGGAGGAGTCAACAGCTGCCTGAATCCAAGTCCAGCCTTCTTCTCACTGCCCACTTAGCTGTTCCTGTGTGTGTGTGTGTCCTAATAAAATGTAATCTTCTTGAGGGCATAAACCTCAGCACTCAGTTAAAAGCCAAATATCTAGCAGGTATTTAATACTTGTGGGAGCTTGCTGAGTTACCAGGGCCAGAAAAAACCTCCGCATGAAGGCTGACCATCATGAACGTGATGAACATGTCCAAGATTAGAGGCTGGTCCCCCAGTCTGCCTCCAGCTTAGACTGGAAGGCTTCCCAATCTGGGGAGGATTGCCTTGTAGCCTGTTGGCCAAGCCTTCCAGAAATGTGGTTTACCTTCAAGCCAGAAGAAGGGGTTACCCATGGACTAGGATAGTGCCCTGCTCACAGGGGGCTCAGGAGCATCCTAGGGGCAGCCTGAGATATTTGTAGTATTTCACAGAAATGCTCTCTGTGAGTCTGGATTGTTAGTCTACCTCTCAATCAAATCAAGAAATAAATCATGGTCCGAACACATCATATAGGAATCTCTTTCAAAAACAACACTGGGCATAAAACTGCTGGCTGACAGGAAACAGAATCAAGGGTCTCACTGAGTTATCTGACTGATTCTATAAACATCTAACAACATCGTGAAGGTAAAAACATGGTATTATTTATCAAATAAAATTTTCTTTAGACTCAAGATCCAGGATCTTGACAGACTCAAGCATTGAATCCACTCAGATGAAATTCAGTAGAGACAAAAATAAAGTCTTTTACTTGGTATAAAAAAATCAGCTTCAGAAGTACCAGTAAGGGAGGCACCGAAGTTTTTCTGAAAAGGATCTGATGGTTGGAGTGGACCACAAGTTCTCTTATGAGTCATTGGCAAAAGCTAGTTCCATCTTGAGCTGCATTAAGAGAGGTGGAGTTTCCAGGAAGAGGAGGTTGACAATTCCACTGTCCTCTGCCCTTGTCAGACCTCATCTGAAGTCTTGTGTTCAGTTCTGGACACCACAATTTAGAAAAATACTAATAAGCTGGCAAATATCCAGGGGAGGGCTACCAGGATATTGAGGAGCCAGGGGTCCACTTCAGACAAGGAGGATCACTTGAGAGAAGTGGGCAAGGTTAGCCTGCAGCAGACTGGGGAGGACTGAGAGCTGGGTCCCAACATTTGAAGTGCTGCCTTGTGGAGAAAGGCTCGGACATGTTCTGTTTCATCTAGTGGTGGGGGGAGGTGGGGCGGGGGATGGGGGGGAAGCAAATAACTTCAGACTCCAAGTCAGGAAAGTATTCGTCCCAATCATTCCTGGCCGGAAGGAGCGGGCCGCCTGGGGGCCGGGAGAGTCACCCTCCTTGAAGGTTGGGATGTCCACTTGTCAATGATGTTACAGGGGAATTCCGTCCTTGTGGAAGGGCCAGATGCTGCTGAGGGGCTGTCCACCCCTTCCAATTCCGTGATTCTGAGTGTATGCATGGTAATCTCTGTAGATAATTACTCAATTCTTGGCTGGCAATATGCTGGATCCTCCTCTTTCCCACTATCCATTTTTGAATACAATTTTAAAAATTAATTCTAAAATGTAAGAAATGATCTTAACATGATTTTCTCCATTAAAAATTCCTATTAACCTCAAAGACAAATCCTTCCATGTTTCCGATGCTTTGAACTCGAGCTGAGTTTTAAAAGAAACTCGAGGCTCTAAGTGGTGGAGGTGAGGAGGAGAAGTCCAGACATATGAAGGCATCGCCGTGGAACAGCCAGAAGGTCAGCTTGTCAGGACAGCAGACTGGAGCAAGGAAAGGCTTCCCCTCTCCTCGGGCCTCCAAGCAGCTCCTTAGACTTGCTCTAACCTAGAAGGATTGGATGGCCATTCCATGCCCTTTATCCAGAAAGAAAGTTATCCCCTGGATGCACTTAGTCCCAACCTGTCATTGATATCATTGACTCAGAAAAAAAAAAATGCTGCTCATGCCAAGGAAATGAGAGATGGCAGAGGGTGGCAGGCTGAGTAGGGCACTGGGCTCCCCAAGGCAGAAGGAAGGAATCCCCGAGGGAAGGCTTCCACCATGGACCAGATCCTCTCTAGAGGACTGACCAAAGAACAAGGCATGAGTGTCACCTGATGAGAAGGCATGAAAGGGCTGGGATTAAAATGATGGGGGGAGGGATGTCCTTGGAAGGATCAAAGCACCGGAAACATGGAAGGATTTGTCTTTGAGGTTAATAGGAATTTTTAATGGAGAAAATCATGTTAAGATCATTTCTTAGAATTAATTTCTGCAATTTTATTCGAAGATGCACGGTGGGAATGAGTCGCACCAGCCAAAAATTGACTGAGGGAAGATCAGCAGCTTCCAGATTGTCACTGGAGAGGTTAATGGGTAGAAAATAAGGCATGCCAGTCAGGAAAAAACGGGCGCTAACCAAACCACCACCCCAGGCTCCATTAATGCCCAGGGAGTGCCAGGAGACGTAAAAGAAGGGCCAGAGCCCATTGAGTGGGCCTGCTGGGGAGGATTATGGGATGACTGTGGATGAAAGTCTCCCAGGCTGAGAAGACCTTGATGGAGGGACCACCCACCTGGGAAGATTGGGATCTTGGCTGGGGGTCCACAGAGACATGGAGGAGATGCTTCAAATTTCAGGCAATTCCCACAGAGATTTTTCATGATCAATGAAATTCTTTGTGCAGTTCAACAGTGATCAGTTTTGTTCTGAAAGTGCCTCCTGTGTATAGAACATCTCAGGAGGCAAGGAGGGGTGAAAGGGAAGGGCTCAGGTCCAGCCCTGTCCTCAGTGCTCAGGCTCTAGCCTGAGGATGTAGCTGGGCAGCTCCCAGGCCCCAAGCCTGGAATGCTCTTGCTCCTCCTCTCCACCTCAGCTTCCCAGCTTCCTGCAGGCCCCAGCTAAGATCCTCAGGAAGCTTTTGCTGATGCTCCTGAGGGCAAGGGCCTGCCCCTGGTGCTCACCTCCTGCTCCTCCTGTCTGAGGCCAGTTGGACATCATCAGTTGTCTCCCATTAGATTGTAAGTGCTCCCCTCCCAGGTCTTTTCTATCTCCAGCACTTACACTGTGCCTGTTAACTGACTGACAAGTCATCATCATCCCTAGGAGCAGAGGCCACTCCAAAGTTCAGCCAGGAAAGATCTTTGTGGCCAGGGAGGATGAGGGGAAGCTCCTTGGATTTGGCCTTGAAAGCCAGGCAGAAGGGGAGGCAGATAGGCCCACAGCTGGGGCCCACCGCCTTCAGCTTCTAAGGCACTGGTGCTCCTCCTCTCTGTGCAGGGCAGAAGCTTGCTGCTCTCTCTCCCCCCTCATGCAGCTACCCACCTGGGGACCCGCAGAGCTCTTCTGCTAGTTCACAGGGCTTTCAGCATCACTTTGCATTCTCTCTTCCAGGTATGATTTATGGTAATCACCTCTGAAATGAAAGTCCCATTAATGAGCTGGGTGAGCAGGCAGCCACTCCTTTGCATCCCCCTATTTCAAGGCTGCAGGTCCCTGGGGCTCTCTAGGGTCCCAGTGGGGGTGATGGAGCCCTGGTCCTACTCCTTCAGAACGTTTGGGCTCAGCCCATTCCACACCCAGCCTTCTCCCTCAGGAAGCCGGCAGGGAATCAATCCTGGACATGGCACCTGAAGACAGGAATCAAACCCCAGCTGTGGGACCTGGAACAAAGAGTCTGCCTTCTCTGGGCCCTAATCTTCCCATCTGTGAAATGGGAAGGAGCCACCAGCTTTCCAGGATTGTCCCAGAGATTTGGTAGTGTTCTTAGCCAGCTCTCTGAATGTATCGACAACCACACTGGCATTCCCAGGACAGCTGCTGGCACAGGCTCTGCTCAAGGGGTCAGCAGTCCTTTTTTAATGACATTCACTAGATGAAGGGAAAAGTCAGTATCCTGAACTTCAGAGAAAATACAGAGCAGATACAAGCAGAGGAATAAAGACCAATAGACAGGGCCCCCGACTGCCTGAATCAACTATAGACTTTACATGTATCCCTGGCTGGAGAGAGCCTTCACATCTGAGCAGGCAGGAGCTCTGAACATGGGGCCACTCAGAATCTGGAATTGAAAGGGCCTTCCCAACTCAGAGTACACACACACACACACACACACACACACACACACACACACACACAAGGGTCACACCCTTACAGCAAACAGAAGCTCCCTGAGGGCAGATGTCCTTTCCTCTTTGTTTGGAGTTATGCTTGTGATTGACAGGTCAGCACGGTATTAAGTGGTGATTGGTAGATTAGATTGGTTGGTTGTCCTAAGAACCTTGAGGGTGGGCACCGATTTTTCATGTCTGGTAAAATTCTGGGTGTTCCCAATGCTCAGCCCAGCAACAGAGGAAAGAGGGGTCCTGTGAGAGGACAGGAGAGTGTTTGCTTGAGACTCAGTTTCCCTTTGTCACCTGTGAGAGCAGTGGTCAATCATGAACCCACTGACTGGCACAAACACTTTAACCTGCCCTTTGTTTCTAGCCTGGAGATATAAAAAAGGTAAAAACAGCCTCTGCTCTCAAGGTGTTCAGGATCTAATTGGAGAAGCAACATGCAAACAATTCTGTATTAACAGGACAAGGAAGGAAGGAAGGAAGGAAGGAAAGAAAGAAAGAAAGAAAAGAAACAAGGAGGGAAAACTTGTGCTGACAGCTCTGGGCCAGAATCTGAGGGCAGCCTTGAGGGCCAACGTGGAGGGAAGCTGGCAGCCTGGGCACGGCCACACTATTCATGGCAGTTTTTAGCCCTTGGGTGGCTGAGATTTCCTGAGTGGGGCCGAGGTCAGGAAGGGCCTGCTTGTCTCTCACGATAGCGGCTGTGGCTCAGGGCATCTGTTGCACAGTTGGCCACCCAAAAAAAGGTTCCACAAGAAGCCGACTGTGGGGTCCAGTTGTGCTGAGAGAGCTGGAGCTGAGCATGACCAGAGGGAGGCAGGCAGGCCTGGATGTCTCTGGGAGCAGGAGGAGAGAAGGGCAGGCACTGTCTGGCTCCAGCCCGGCCTCTCTTTCTGGGTGCTCCTCTTCTTGTGTTCTCTGTTCTAATCAAAGTGGTCTGCTGGGTGTTCTCTGCCCTCAGTACATCATCTCCAGCCCCACACCTTTGCACCAGCACTTCTGGAAGCCAAGCATTCGCTCACACCTCTGCCTCTGAGAAGCCTCCTCCGGGGGCCTTTGGAGGTGGCCCTAGTGGTTAGCTCAGTCTCCCTCTGATAATCACCACATGAGGATCTAAGGATGCACCAACTCCTCCAGAAGAATTGAAGACCCTAGGGGCAATGAGGTGGAGCAGTGGCTAGAACATAGGCCCTGGAGTCAGGAGGAACTGAGTTCAAATCTGACCTCAGACACTTGACACTTCACTAGCTGTAGGTGACCTTGGGCAAGTCACTTAACCCCAATTGCCTTGCCTTCCCCCCTCAAAAAAAAAATTAAGACCCTTGAGGGCAGGGAATGTTTTTGTTGTGGTTTTGCCTGCTGAGGGCCTAGCACAGTGCTGAGTGCAAAGCATGGCCTTACTACATTTTTGTGGAATGAATAAAGGTCAAGGAAGGTATCAGCGGGGTGGACAGAAGTCTCCCTCAGCAGGAGTCACCTCACTGTTGTGTCCTGAACCCCCTCCCCAAGGGGCCCAACCTTATGAAACTTCTAAACACAAACCAATCCCTGTCTCTAGCTCTTAACAGTCTACAAGACAAGCATAACTCTAAGGTTCCACCTCACAGAAAAGAAAATGCCAAAGACTGGTTTCAGGGAAATGGACACATTCGTGACGATTAGTGGAGCTGTGGATAGAGTTCAGATCCAGATCCAGACACGTAGTAGCTGGGTGACCTTAGGCAGGCCACTTAACCTCCATTTGCCTCAGTTTTCACAGGGGGACAACAATAGCAGCTGCTTCCCAGGGTGGCTGTGATTGTGGCCACGTTCAAGGGGTTGCTCGGCTCTGACCACCTCAAGTACCTGCCCAAGAGCCCAGGAGGCAGATGCTGTTACCAAAGGAGAAAACGGAGGCTAAGAGAGAGGGTCTCACCCAGAGCCACATGGCTAGGAAGTGCCCTCCACCTTCCAGGGGGTTTGCTGGCAGAAGGTGTCTCTTATCCCTGCTATCCTTCTGTCCTTAAAATATCCTTCCACAGATGAGGAAAACAGGCTGAGAAACAGAGTGGGGATTTCCCCAAGGTCTGCCCGGGAGGTGGCAGGAGATTGGACCAAGGGCCAGGATGCTCCCACAACACACACTTCCCAGTGAAGGCTGCTGGGCCTCCCTCCCTGGGGGGAGGGGTAGATCCTCAGTCTGAGACCCCTCTGGCACTGTCAGACTTTGTCTCCTTGGCAGAGGGGATCATCGGAGGTATGTGCAGGGGAGGGGGCAGAGTAGGAGGGGCAGGGGACCCTCCCCAGACTCCTTCCACATAATCCCAGCCATGCTGTGAGGTTCCAATACTGTTCACAAGGGAGGCCTTGGAGAATGTGGCTCAACCGGTCTTGGTCTTGAGAGTTCCCTCCTGGGCCTGGTGGTCCCCCAGCACCCAGTGAGCACTGGAAGCCTGCAAGAAAGATCCTAATGATGAAGAAAAGAAAGAAGCATGTACCGGTAGTGGGTTCAGCAGCATCCAGAATGGCTGCTCCCCCAAGCCCACCCCATCTCCTGGCTTTTGTGCTCTGGGGAGAAGCCTTTGAAAGGGGCTGGACTGCTAGAGACGGCCACTTTCTCAAGAGGCTTCACTTCAGGCTTCAGGGCCTAGCATTTCTCACACAGGCGAGTGTGAGAGTGGCCACCCTGCTGGGCCTTCACTGGCTCACACAATGACTGCCCAGTTTTCCAATTTTACACTCGACGTCGGCCCCTTGGAGAAGGAGCAGCTGAAATATAGAGGCTGAGCCATTAGAAACCACACAGTCAGACCCACACACACAGCCCAGGGGCCCCATCGCCTCCACCAAGAAAGCCTGGCCCTCTGGGGGAGGACCTGGAATGTGTAGGACCCCCACTGTCGTGGGAGGCATCCCCTCTTGTCAACGGCCCCTTTAGTCAATAGCCAATCCATCAATAAGCATTTATTAGGCCACTACTCTGTGCCAGGCCTGTGCTGGGGGTACTAAATCACAAATGAAGCAGCCCTTACCACATATTGGGGGCCAGGAAAGGGGGTGATCTCTAGGAAATCACAGCAATGGTGAGAGAAATGCTGGGGCAGTCTAAGCTATGCCAGAGGAAGAGGTGGTTTGGGCGCTGTCTTCAGAGAAAGGGGCAGGATATGAGCTGGGGAGCAGGGGAGGCTGCACCAGGGAGTGGTCTGGTTTAGGGGGAAGCCTCAGTTTCCTCCTCAATAAAATGGGGGGCTGACTCTAAATGTCCATTTCAGATGTAAAGCAATGCTTTGGAGACTCACGGATGTCCCCCAGCCCAGTTTACACAGAGCCACTGGCACCTGGGCAGCCTGTGTTAGCACCCAGGCTTAGAGAGGTGTGATCTGGAATATGGACCACCCCAGCCCACAGCCCCAGGGAGACCCCTCCTTCATCTGCTTCTTCAAGAGGAGAACCACGAGTCTATCGGGCCATCGATGAACAAGTGAGTCTCCCACCTCCAGGCAGGGAGATGACAGCTGGGGGCAGAAGGAGGTTTTGTTATGGTTTTGACATGGCCATTGTAGGAATATGTTTGCTCAGTTATGAACATTTACTGGAGGTGCTAAATGGCTCAGGGGAAAGAGTGCTGGGCCTGGAGTCAGGAAGCCTGAGTTCAAACCCAGCCCCAGACACTCGCCAGCTGAATGGTCCTGGCCAAGTCATTCGACCTGTGCCTCCTTCATCTTCCTCCACTGAAAATCGAGGATAAGAACACACAAAGAATATGACATCTGTAAGAGGGCTTTGCCAACATTCCAGCAACATGGAGATGCTGGTTCGTTAATATTTTATTTGTTACTAAAGTTTTCTTTTTCTTTTGTCAATCATAGGAGAGAAATAAAGTCACTTTTTATTCATGGAGAAGAAATGGGTTTTAAAAAGAGGGGCTTTGGATTTAGAATTTTACCTGCCTACTACAGCACAGCAGACATTATTGGTCTAGGGGGCTGTTTAGAATAAAAACTACCTTCCCTAGTCACTCTGGGGACAGAGTGATGCCCAGGAGGGCCACAGCTTAATCTGACCAGCTCAGCTCCTGCCCCACAAAGGCTTCTTAGGCAGAAGGCAATCATGGAAAGTAAGCAGGGCCATTGATCAAGGCAGGAAGAAAACAGAAGGTAGGGGAGCGGAGCAGGTGGGTCTGAGTGATGGAGAACACAAGAGTAAAGGGTCTCTGTGAACTGGAAGAGAGAGGGCAAGCTCAGTTCAACCAAGGCAGGGATGTACTCCCCCAAGAACAGCGGGCTTGGCAGGCTAAGAATCAAGGGGAGCCTCTTCCACAATGCTTGTGGTTCTGAGGATCTGCCATTGCCATTCAGTGGCTGGGGACTCACCACCCTGAAGGACTCCTCCTTCCTCCACTCATCTCCACTTTAGCAGTGGGGCCCAGCAGTCCTGGCCTTTCCTTTCCCTTTGTTCTCCTTCATTCCAAGGGCAGGATATGAGTCTCCAATGTAGCCTTGGGCCTTAGTGTCCAGAATTCCAGGCTGGGTGATGCAGTCAGTCCATGTCATAGGCCTTGAGGAGTTTGGGTTCTGGGTAACCACATTGGACCAACATCAGGTACAAATTTAGTGAGAACAACGGACTTAGCGGGACCAGTGGAATGGAGGATCTGAACTAAGCTATAAGCCTAAAGCTGCTCCACTCCCAAAAACCAGGCTGCCCAGGGGCTGGGGAAAACGTTTATAGGTTAATTCTTGCTATAGCTTTGAAATAACAGACGATATCAAATCTGAGAGGAATGTTAGATGATCGGAACTCGAAGAACACAGAATGTCATGGAACATGGGATGTCAGACCAGGGAGGAACCTTAGAATGTGGAACACCTGAGCTGAGAGAGGCTTAGAATAGAGAAGACGTTCAGATCTATGAATGACTGTACAACACCAAATAGAAAATGTCAGAGCCAGAAGGACCTTAAAACATGGAACATGGAATACTGACATTGGAAACGTTGCTGGAACTCAACCAGTCTGTCCCTCCCCATCCATTTCACAAAAGAGGCAAGTGAAGGCCAGACCAAGGAAGGGACTTTCCCAGGGTCACTCTCACTGAGCTAACAGCTTCACATGACATACAACTCCCGCTTTATTAGCACCAGTGTTCTGGGCTCGATGCATCCAGGCAAGGGGAACTGATGCTTGAACTCCTTCCGAGGAAGGCTGAATCCTCTGAGGAACATCAACTTCTGGCCACCAGCCAGGAAGGGAGGGAGAGAGGGCTTGGGGCCTTCCCACCCCTATGCATGATGCCCCCACTTCTCAGGAGGACCAGGAAAGATCAGAGGCTGGGGCTCATGGGAGGTGGATTCACACCTGGATGAGAGAACCCAAAGAGAAGCTGCCCCAGACCACTGTTCTCAGCCTATTCCAGTCACCCTAATGAGAACAGAAACTAAATTAGTCACATCTCTCCATCTGTCTGTCTGCCTGTCTGCCTGTTTTCCAGGCTTTAAAACTGAGAATCAATTCAGTCCAGGGAAAAAGTTAGTGGGGGAAGGGGACTACACCAGAATTAAATAGAAGAGAGGCCAGCAGGGGCAGGAAAGTCAATAATGAACCAACTGGAAGGGCTGCATCCTGCACAGACCCTCTGGGTCAGAAAGGAGATGGCTGAAGTGTCCATGGGACCCATCACAACAATGATCCCACTCAGAGAGGAATCAAGACCCTGCCCCAACAGCCCTCAGGACAGTGGGTTAGTACGGAGGAGACTTTGGTGGCCACAAGTCTATGAAACCTTCCTGGGTCAGCAGCAAAATGGCCCCTGCCCTCAAGATGCTCACAGTCCAGTGGGGGAGAAGGGCATAGACAAAATACAGACAAAGGCAACCCCAGGCTCTCTGCCAAAGCGGAGAGTTGTAGACAAACGCTTCAGCCTCGAATTGAGGATTGTACAGAACAGTCTCAAGACCACCAGGGCTTGTGGAGGGAGCCATCAGGCAGGGCCTCGTGGAGGAAAGGGGCTTGGGCTGAGGCTTGAAAGAAACTAGCTACGATGCATTTTACAGGCATTGTGACTTCTGCTCCTCCTATCACCCTGGGAACAGGTATATCCCCATTTTCCAGAAAAGCCAGAGACACACAGCTAAGTGTCTAAGGCTGGATTTGAACTCAGGTCTTTGGGACTCCAGGCCCAACATTCTATCCACTGTACCACCTGGCTGCCATGTATCAGAAGCAAGCCTTGAACCCAGGCCTCGCTGGCTCTGAAGGAAATTTGGGAGCAGGTTGTGAAGGGTTTGCTTTACCTGAGGTGATGGGACTCTCTTGGGAAGCCCAGCTAGGACTTCTCCAAAGGTCCAGGAGGTCTTCTCCTAAAGCTGGACAGGGGCAGGAGATCAGATGGTGGGGGCTCATGGGAGCAGGATGAAAGGAAGTGATTTGCCCAAGGTCCCATAGCCGGTAAGTGGAAAGACAAGTCAGGATGAGAGGCACCAAGCTCTGTGCTTGCTCTGACTCAAGGACAGTGAAGCACAGTTTACTTACTTGGTCCTACCACTGTTAAAGGTTGTGAGGCATCTAAGGGGAGTTTACTGGACTTGGGAAGCAGGAGCCCTGATCACCAGGTGGGGCACGTCCTCACTAACCACTGCCCTCTATCTCTCCTCTCCTTGGTTAAACTGTGAAATCTGTCTGTGCTGGCTGCTCCCCTTCTCTCGACATCTTCCAGACCCCAATGCAGCCTCACTTCCAATCTCTTTAGCTGAAAATGTTCTTTGTAAAGTTATTCACCATCTCCTAAATTTCCAAATCCCATGGCCTTTCCTCAGTCCTCATTCTCCTCGGTGTCTCTGCAGCCTTTGACGCTATAGGTCATTCCTTGATGGGCTCTTCTCTCTAGGTTTTCAGGACACCCCTATCTCCTGGTTCTCCTCATCCCTCTCTGACAGCTCCTACTCTGTCTCCTTCACTGGATCCTCCCCCAGATCGAGCCCTCTGACCACAGGTAGCCCTCAGGACTCTGTCCTGGTCTTGTCTTCTCCACCTGTACTACTTCCCTTGGTGACCTCATCATCTTCCACAGATTTAATTATCTTCTGTACTGATGATTCTCAAAGCTATATATCCAGCCCTAAGCTCTCTCCAGAATTCAGTCTGCCATCCCTTACTTTGGACATCTTGACCTGAATGTCTCATAGTTATCTCAAACTCAACATGTCCAAAATTGAGCTCATTGCCCTTTCTAAAAACCGTTTCCTCTTCTGAACTTCCTTAGTGCCCCTGTCAAGGGCACCACCATCCTTCCAGTCACCCAGACTGGAAACCTAGGAGTTATCTGTAGTGACTTACACTCACCCCAAATGCATAGTCCACTGTCAAGACTTGTCATCACTACTTTCACAGCATCTCTCCTGTATATCTCCTTCCTTCCATCCACAGATTCACCACGATAGTTCAGGACCTCACTCAGGCAGGACAATTGCAATAGCCTTCTAATTATCTGTCTGCCTCAATGCTCTCCTCCTCGTTCCCTATATGTTCCACTCAGTTGCCAGAGTAATTTTTATAAAGGTCTCAAAGAAAAATATAGCTGGGACACAGACAAGTCCAGCAAGAATTCCCAGAAAGAGATATAGCAAACATTAAAGAAAGCACTAAGAAATTATTTTAAAATCCAAATGAGAGAAGTAGAGGAACAAATGGGAAAAGAGGCAAGAATTAAGAAAGAAAAAGTTAATTAACAGCTTTTAAAAAGTGCAAAAGTTCACTGAAGAAAATAATCTTGAAAAATTAGAAGTCACCTAATGGAAGCTAACAATTACATGAGACATGAGGAAATAATGAAGCAAAGCCAATAGAATGAAAAATAGAAGAAAATATGAAATATCTCACAGGAAAAACAACTGACCTGGAAAACATATTGAGGAGAGATCATTTAGCAATCAATGGTCTCTGTGAAAGTTATGAACAAAAAAAAAGAGCTTAGGCATTATATTTCAAGAAATCATCAATAAAAAGTGGCCAAATATCTTAGAACCAGAAGGTGAAAGTAGAAATTGAAAGAGTTACCTCCTGAAGAATATCATAGCCGACTAGGAAAAAAGTAATGCAAGCAGCCAGAAAGAAAGAATTCAAGTACTGAAGAGCCATACTGAGAATCACACAAGACTTGGCAAATACCACCTAAAGAACAGGAGAGGTTGGAATATAATATTTTAGAAGGCAAAAGAAATAGACCAACAGCCAAGAAAAATCTACCAAACAAAACTGAGTATATAACATGACAGGGTGGAGGGAAACGGATCTTTAACTAAATAGAGGACTTCTAGCATTTCCAATGAAGAGATCAGAGCTGAGTAGAAAATTTAACATACAAGGATGAGTCAAGAGAAGCATGAAAAGGTAAACACGCGTGAGAAATCATAAGACTAAACAAGGTTAACCTGTTTATATTCTTAGACAGGGAGATGGAGCCCCTCAGACCTTTATCATCCCCAGGGGCCAGAGAGGAAATCTACTTGGGCAGAGAGCCTGGGTATGATTCTGGTATGTTTGGATGATCTCCAAAAAAAGGATGGAATGGGTGGGGAAGAGGAGAGGATGGAGGGAGTCCTGAAACACCAAACTCCCTAACTCCCTCTGGACATCTCCCACGAAGGTCTCATGGGGGGCTCAAACTGGACATTTCCACAACAGACTCATTCTATTCCCTGCTACACCTGCCCCTCCTCCAAACATTCATCCTTCCTCTGACCTGTTTCATTGCTTCATAAGGACCCCAGAGGGCACCCATTCCATCACCCTGGTTTTGCAATCAGGAAACAGATGGGACATGAAGCATTTTGCCTGAAGTGCTTTGCAGGCAGTAAAGGCCAGAACTGGTCCAGGAGCCCAGGTCCTCTGACTTCCAGCTGGGCTCTCTTCTCCACCAGAGCAGAGCACCCCACTCCAGAAGACCGACACTCTCGGGTGTCATTGGTCATTCCCCTCTCCTTCAACTCCCCAAAAGCCATTTAGGCTAAATCTTGTCTCATAGCATCTCCACCCTCTCCACTCACAAGGCCACTGACCTATCTAGGCCCCTGCCCCATTCAGGCCCCCGCCCCAGGGAATCTCCTGTCAACATACAACCCATGATCCATGCCAAAGTGATATTCCCAAAATATGCACCTGGTCAGGTGACCATTATAGCCTGTGTTCCTACCACTGACTGGATAGGTCACAATAAGAATTCTTTTGGGGTGTGGCTTGGCTGCCTTGGTACCTGTCAACTCCCCAGTTACACTGTGACTAGTCATTTTTCCACAAGAAAAACTCCAGTGGCTCCCTTCTGCCTTTTCAGGCTATATATAGTATACACACACACACACACACACACACACACACACACACACACACATATATCTTTTCAGGCTACGTATACTCTTTACCACTGCCCAATACATAGTCTATGTCTCTATATATGCTTTTCAGGCTATATATAATATATATATATATGATATATATTTTTTTCAGGCTATATATCACTGCCCAATACACAGTCTATGTCAGCCAAATTGACTTATTCCCTGGGTTCAGTTCCTGCCTCTCTGCCTTTGCCCTGGCTGTCCCCCATGCCCAGAGTGCCCTCCTCCCTCCCTCTAACTTCTCTCAAGGCTCAGTTCAGAAGCCATCTCCCTCATGAGGCCTTCCCCAGGCTGCCAGCTGCTCCTGCCTTCCTTGTCCTTCCCTTCAGAATCACTGTGTATTTCCATAATTAGTGTAGACAAGTTGTTTCCTCCTCTACTCCAGTGGAATATAAACTCCTTGAGGGCAAGTTGTGTGGTAGTAGTTTTTTTGGTCATTTTATCCCCAGAATGGAGTAGAGTGCCTGGCACATGGTAGATAGGAAGGAAGGAGGGAGGAAGAAAGGAAAGAAGGGAAGGGAAGGACGGAGGGAGGGAGGGAGGAAGGAAGGAAGGGAGGGAGGAAGGAAGGAGGGAAGAAATGGGAAGGAAGGGAGGGAGGGAGAGAAGGAGGAAGGAAGGAGGGAGAGAGAAAGGAAGGAAGGAGGGAGAGAGGGAGGGAGGAAGGAAAGAAGGGAGGGAGGGAGAAAGGAAGGAAGGAAGGAAGGAGGGAGGGAAGGAAGGGGAAAGAAGGAAGGGAGGAAGGAAAGAAGGGAGGGAGGGAGGCGGGAGGGAGGGAGGAGGGAGGAGGCAGGCTGGCCGGCTCTTGCCCCGGCAGGGCTCGCTCCCACGGGCAGGGATGCCCTCCTCTCCACCGCCCCAGGCACCCTGCCCGCCCGCTTCCTCAGCAGGCTGCAGACAGGCTGGCTCGGTGCCTGAGCATCGCCTGGGCCTGACATATTTTGGGCAGAGGCGTGGGGGAGAGGGAGCCATGTGGCTGATGTTAGTAAACAGTCTCTTGCACAGGCTGGCGGCCACCACGGGCAGGCAGCGGGAGGGTGATTAGCTGGCAGATCACACTGGACGGATGGGGCTGCCGGGCGGAGACAAGAGACAGGCCAGAAGCGAGCAGCTGCTCCAGTTGCCATGGAGACGGGAAGCTGAACAATGAGGCTCCAATCCAGCATGTCAGGCGCTGCTGAAAGGCGCCCGCCACACCCAGCCCCCACCCCTTTGCCCCGGACACCAGCCTGGACCTCCCAGGCCTCCCCGGGGAGGAGAGCGGAGCCAGCCAGCCGCGGGAGGGGTGAGGGGGCAGGGGCTGGGGGAGTGCAGAACCAGACCCGTTACTCGGTAACTGGCCAATGGGCTGTCTGGGATTAAGGATGCAGATTCCCTAGCGATCATGGCCGGTCTCTCCGTCTTCCCATTTTACAGATGGGGGAGCCTGGGATGGCGAGGAGGGGCATGAGTTTTTTGTGAGAGAAGCCACCGGCCGTGGGGAGGGCAGGGAATAAATCCCGGCTTCTAGTCTGGCTTCTCTCCAGCCGTCGATCCGACCGGACCGCAGTCAAGCCGCTACTGGTCTTGTCTGGTCTAAACGCTAACGTTCTGGGCCTCTCTGGGGCCAGGACCGCAGCCCCCAAGCCGGGGCTCTCTCCATCACCACGAAGTGACCCGGAGTTTTGTCTCCACTCCCACTTTGGGAGGCCTCTCTAAACCTCACTCTGTGCATCTCTGTCCCCATGCTCCCAGCGTCCCCATTCTGAAGCCAAGCAGAATGTGTGAATTCTCTTCAATCGAGGCACCTTCAAATACTGGAAAACTGCCACGATGTTCCACTAAGTCATTTTCTATAAACATTCATCATTATGTGTCTTTTTGTCAATCTAAACACTTCTAATACCTCCCACAGATCCTCTATGTAGAGGTTATTTTTTTTAATGTCCTCAATTAACAAAAAAAATCACCTTTTCTCCCCACTCCATCAGAAAAGAAAAACAAAAGCCACGTAACAAAAATTCACAAATAAAATAAATGCCTACATTGGGCACGTCCACAAAATATATGTCTCATCTGAATTCCGAGTCCTTCATCTATCTATCAGCAATCAGGCAACGTGTTTCATCCTCGGTCCTTTGCATTGATCAGGGTTCTCAAATCTTTCCAGGTGGTTTGTTTTTATGTTACCGTATAAATGTTCTCCTGGTTCTTCTCCATTCACACTGAATCAGTATGCACAAATCTTTCCTTAGATTGTCTCTTAAATTGTCCCCTTCAACCTCTCTTACAACCCAATTCCTTACCATTCCATTCCTATAACACAATTTGTTTAGCCATCCCCCCAACCAATGGCCACCTCATCCGTTTCTAGGTGTTTGCCATCACAAAAAGAGGGCTATGAGTACATTTGTACAGACGGCTCCGCTGATCTCTTTGGGGTAAAAGCCTAGTAGTTCTCAAGTTCTACCATCATACATTATCGTCCATTAAGACGCCTTTTTTCTTTTTTTCTTTTTTTTTCTTTTTCTTTTTCTTTTTTTTTTTTTTGCTTTTTGGAGGCTATTGGGGTTAAGCAACTTGCCCAAGATCACATGGCTAGTTTTTGTGTTAAGTGTCTGAGGCCAGATTTGAACTCAGGTCCTCCTGACTCCAGGGCCAATGCTCTATTCACTGCACCACCTAGCCACCCGCTAATTTGCCTTTTTTCCCACAGCCCCTCCAACCCTTCTCATTTTCCCCTTTGGTCAGCTTTCTAAATCTGGGACATGTGTGTGGTCAAGCATAAGAGCTGCATTAATTTGTTTATGATTTGGAGCATTCTTTCATGTAGCTTTGACAGTTTAAATTTCTTCTTCCAAAAATTGCCTGTTTATATCCTTTGACCATTTTTCAACTTAAGAATATAGGGTTTGTTTTATTCTTGTCTCCCCAAGTCTACTTCATGGCACAAAGTCAATGTCTGATGAATCCTTGTTGATTATTTGATATGGTTGGAACTCAAGACCCTTTAACCTCCTGGCTGCCCTCCTCTGGACACTCTCCAGCTCATCAATGCCCTACTAAACCTCAGTGCCCAAACTGAACTCCGTGGGTGTGGTCCAGTGAGGGGCAGTGGTATAATCACTCCCTCTGACTGACCTCTCTTACTGTTGCCCAAGATGGCACCAGCCTTCATGGCTATGGCATCCCACCAGTGACTCCTCTTGGGCTGGGCTTCAAACCTGGCTGCAGCATTTGAGTGCAGGTCCTTGTCGTGTACACTGAGGGTAAAAGGATGGCAAATGTCACAATCTTGGCTTCAAGAAACAGATAAGTGGCAGGGATACACACTAGAATGCGGGGGGGTGGGGGGGGTGGAGATAGCCTGGGATAAGGGCAGGAAAGTACTCTGGGAAGATCTGAGAAATGACTGTCCATGAAGGAATCAAGGAGGGCTTCTGGAGGAGGCAACCCCTGGCCGAGCCATGAAGGCCAAGACTGACTGGTGAAGCTGGGGCTGGGAGAGTGCACAGCAGGTGTTGGGGATGACTGACAGGGATGTCCACAAGGTACTAGGGGGAAATCCTCAGAACTGTTGCAGTGTAGAATGCATGAAGTGGAGAGAGAAGGTCTGGATAGGGGGTTACAGTCAGAGGCTGTGGGCAGGCCTCAGATGTCCCCAGAGGAGTCTCAAATCAGCAAGGGGGCCCTGAAGAAGCTCCACTTCCTCACCATCACCTTCACCATCAGCATCATCACCTTCACCATCAGCACCATCACCATCACCATCAGCATCACTGAAGTCCACATCACCATTATTTATGTTTTTGGAATCCATCCAGTTTTCTCTCCTAGTTGCTTCTTTGGAGACATAGTGAGCCCTTCCTGGAAACATCTGTAGGTTCAATTGAAACCCAGTGTATGAAGGGACATCTTAGTTCCCTTGCAAAGCTTCCCGCCAACTCTTTTCTCCACAAGACAAAGGCCAAGGTGCTCTGCTGATGATCTGGTCCTGAAACCCTAGGATTGATGCAGTTCCCTGGAAAATCAACCTGAAACCTATTCATGGAGAGGAAACTGCCCACACCATCTCGGCCATGTCTGAAAGGGGAGCAAGAACCCATGTGAAAGGAACTTTTTTCTTTCCTTTCTTTCTTTTTTTTTCCTTTGGTGACTTTTGAGGTAGATAATGAGATCCCATGGCCAGACAACATTTTTTGACTTGTGATAGGAGGATCAGGCCTCTTAAGTTACTGGAGGAGTGAATTGACTCCTTTGTTTCCAACAGAAGAATTAAAAAACACCAACACCCCCCAGCCCCCACCCCAGCAGGCCTGCCTCAGCCCCTACCCTTCCTGCAGAGATCTGGGCTTTATTGACTGGGGAATGAAAGGAGCCGGAACAAAGCCCCTTGGGAACGTCCCTCATCTACTTCATGTTCTGTCTGTGACCATTTCCCTAGAAGTCAGAAACTGGAGGAAATGGTGGAGAGCCCCATGCAAAATGTTTCCTCAATGCCTGATTGCCAAATGACTCCTTCACAAGGATACCCAAGGCAATGGTTTCCCCTTGAGCTCCCCAGAATCAGTGGAGTGTCTGCCCTTGCACACAAATGCCTCATGGAAGGAAAGGGGAATGGCTCAAAGGAGTCAGGATAGCCAATGTGAGACCTCTCTGGGCCTCAGTTCCCTCATCTGCAAAATGAGGAAGTTGGCCTTGACTCTTACTTTCCATCTAGGATCCTATAAGCTGTGTGTGTGTGTGTGTCTGTGTGTGTGTGTGTCTGTCTGTCTGTCTATGTCTGTGTGTCTGTGTACACTTACACATTTTTCAGAGGAGGCAATTGCCTCAATGGAGTGTTTTTGGAGGTGCTAGAAAGACCCACCTGCCTGAAATTCCACCATTATTGTGTTTCTTCTTAGTAATAACTGTCATTTCTCTAGCATGTCAAGGCTCCCAAATGGGATAACATATGTAAAGGGCTTTGCCAACCTTAACAGGCTATACATACAGCCTTTGCCAACTCTTCTTAGCTATTATTTCTAAAAAGCTTTCCCCCAAGCCCAAGGCAAGGACTCCATCTGTGATCATCACTGATGATCGGACCTCCAAATCTCAATAATTTGGGGCAGCCAGCTTGGACACTGCTCCCTTCTTGGGCTGGCCTCAGTGGGGGACCAGGCCCACCTGCCTGCAGGACCTGCCACATTTCCTCTGGCTGGGATAGCCCTGGCAGGCTCTGCCCTTCTTATCTCAGCAGATCAGACAAGAATCTAGCCTTCGGTGGGATGGCCAGTGCAGTCTGGGGGCCTCATAAACAGGGCTTCCTTTTAGGAAATGAGCAGAGGTAATTAAACACCCATCCATTTTGGGGAATGGGGAGGGGCATCCATAGAGACAAATAGATCTTTATCCCCTCTCAGAGCCAAGCTGGAAGGCTGGTGCCTTCTAGTCATCAGGGAGGCTTGTATACCTGATAATGTACCTATTGCCAAGGCCTGGCTGGCCTAAGGTAGACCCAAAGAGCACTCCCAGTGTCTTGGACAAGCCACGCAGGCCAGTTCCCTCATCCTACAGATGGGGAAGTCACGGAAGGGCTGTCCCATAAAGAGGAGCTTACCTTCCACTTGGGCCCAAAGGGCAGAACCAGGAGCCATGTATACAGGCTGCCAAGAAGCTGGTTGAAGCTGGATGGTGGGAGGGCTGTCCCAAAGCTGCCAATAGATTCTTATTAAGTGCATGCTTTATACCAAGGATTGTAGCTAAGCCCAAGGAAAACTGAGGAAAGCAGACAACACAGCCCCTGCCCTCAAGGAGCAGGCCCTCCAATGGGGGAAACAGCATGTAACAAATGAACCTGCAAGACAGGCTCTGTGCTGTCTGCAGCAACACCTCCCAGAGCTCAGGCCTGGACTCAGGAACCTAGCCTCAGACACCAGCGAGCTGTATGACCTCAGAAAAGCCATCTAACCTCTGCATGCTTCAGCTCTAAAACGGGAACAGTAACTGCCCCTACTTCCCAGGGTTATTGTGAGGAAAAAGTGAGATACCATTTATCAAAAGCCCTTAGCTCAGTGCCTGCCACGTAATAGGGGCTGTGTTCTAAATGTTCTATGTTCTAAGCTCGGAATATCACTATTACTAGTATTACAGTTCACTGCCTTTCTAAGATCTCTCTGGGCCAACCAAGAGCCAAAATCAGAGAATGGGGGCTGGGTCCCCTCCAGAACTGCTCTGAACACTGGGACTGATGCTAGAATCATAGCAACTGGGAAAAATCAAGGCAAAGGACAGCAGGTGGTGAGCCAGCTTTAATCCCCTCCATAGCCTCTAACTCTCCACCCCAAATGTGGCTCTAGCCCACTCTTGAAGGGGTCTGGCATGAAGTCTCAGAAAATCTCCCCCAGAGCATGCACAGAGGCTGGGTGTGATGCCAAGCCATTTTGGCAGGCGGGTGAACCTGCTTCTGGAAGTGCGTGATGCAAGAGGGTGGAGAGCTCTGCCCTTCAAAGCAAACCAACCTTGGGGACTCTCTGCTGTGCTAAGAACAGGCTGAAGAAGTGAGTTTTTAATTGGCTGCTGAACTGGACCGTGGGACATCAACGAGCCACAGTAAGCTCCCCTCTGCTTGACTGTCCTCGAGTGAGCACACAAGGCCTGTAAGCTTCTGGTGGGGGGAGAGAGAGCATCACATCCTCCTCTCCCCACCTGGGGTCTCCATGAACACCTGCTTCTGCTGCTGCTTCTGTCTCTGCTGTGTCTTTTCTTCCTGACTTAAGTAAAGGAGCTAGACAAGGATTCAAGCTTCAGAGTCTGGAAGGTCAGAAGAGTGAGCCTTAGGTGGAGGCGGTGGGATGGGGAGAGCGTGCACCCTGTCATCAGAGATGACAGACTTGTGTTCTTGCCATCTTCTGAGGAAAACAGTTCTCTGTAAGAGCTAAGTGACACTTAGAGCTGAGAGATCACACACTATCAGGGAAGCATCAGAGTCATTACACCGGCCAGGTCTGTGAGTTAGGAGCCTCTGTGGGGCTGGTCCCAGGTGTAGGCCCAGCAGGAAGGCCGGGCCTTTCCTTTCACTGATGAGGGGATGGAGACCCAGAGAGGGCAGGTGTCCAGCCCAGCTCCCAGAGGCACTAAGGGGCAGAGCCAGCATCCCAGCCCACATCCTATATCTCCACATTGGGCCTCCTTCCATGTTCCCAGGCCATGACACACATGAAATGGCACCGAATTCTCATAAAACCTTTCCTTGTGAGGTTGGTCAGCCAAGCACTTGCCAGCCTCCTGGCCTCAAACAAGGGATTTTTCTCTGCTGGGCCTCAGTTTCCTCGTCCATAAAACATGGAGACTGGCATCAATCCTCTCCAAGGTCCCTTCAGCTTGGACACCCTCTGTGTCCTCCCAGCAGGGACGGCCTCTGTTCTATGTTCTAGGTAATCTCTCAGCTGGGTCACTCTCTGTTCTAAGGTCCTTCTCACATTCCCAGGGGCTTTTTCTTCTGCCAGAGGTACCCAGGGACAGACAAATGCTCCTGGTGCAGTGCAGGAGTCTGGGGGAAGTCAGGGGTGGGGGATTAGGGAATGGGGGTGGTAAGGCCCTTTGAGGAAGCCGCACAAGAGCCTTCTCAGAGAGGAGGGAAAGCCTCTGGTGCCCTCCTGCCCAGGGGCACCCCTCCTCCAAGCCCTACCAGCCACCTTTTAATGATCTTTTTTATTAACCACATTTCTGGGTGAAAGAGAGTATGGTTAATACTGTTAGTGTTGGTGGTGATGGAGAGTCTGCTGCCTCATTTAGCAGCTTACGTGCTCAGGGAAAGCCAAACCAAACACAGCCCTGGTTTCTTGGGGGGAAACTATCCCAAGAATGGGCAGCTCCTGAGCCCTCAATGTTGTTGGTTCACACACCCCAGGCAGCCACTTTCCCAGGTAGCGAGCTCTTGAGGGACTCCTGACAAATGCCCCGGGTTCTGTTTTCCATTAAACACAGCCCTCTGGATTTCAATGTCTCATTCACTGAGAGCGTTTCATTTATTCCAGGCAATTATGACCAAGAAAAATAGGAAAGAACATGGAGGGGGGAGGACTTGGATTTCCAGCCCAGCTCTGTGACCTTGGACAAGGCCCTCCTCACACCAGACTCAGTTTCCTCAACTGTAAAGAAGGAGATTCACTCAAGAAACATTTTATCAAGCAATTAGAATGTGCCAGAAGACACTGTGGTCCCCAATGGGGATGCAAAAATAACTAAGGCATAGACCCTGAGTCACTCACTCGAAGTCTAAAAGGAGAAAGACGCTGGAACACAAATGCAGGTAATACAGATGGGACTGCCTAAGCAACTTTGACCTTCTCTTCAAAGTGTTCTAAGGCCCTTCCCACCCTGACATCCCCTGTCCTAAGGCCCCTCCCACCCTGACATCCCCTGTCCTAAGGCCCCTCCCAGCTCAGACATCTCCTGTCTTAAGGCCCCTCCCAGCTCAGACATTCTCTGTCCTAAGGGCCCTCCCAGCTCAGACATCCCCAGTCTTAAGGCCCTTCCCACCCTGACATCCCCTGTCCTAAGGCCCATCCCAGCTCAGACATCCCCTGTACTAAGGCCCCTCCCAGCTCAGACATCCCCTGTCCTAAGGCCCTTCCCAGCTCAGAGATCCCCTGTCCTAAGGCCCCTCCCAGCTCAGACATCCCCTGTCCTAAGGCCCCTCCCAGCTCAGACATCCCCTGTCCTAAGGGCCCTCCCAGCTCAGACATCCCTGTCCTAAGGCCCTTCCCACCCTGACATCTCCTGTCCTAAGGCCCCTCCCACCCTGACATCCCCTGTCCTAAGGCCCATCCCAGCTCAGACATCCCCTGTCCTAAGGCCCCTCCCAGCTCAGACATCCCCTGTCCTAAGGCCCCTCCCAGCTCAGACATCCCCAGTCTTAAGGCCCTTCCCACCCTGACATCCCCTGTCCTAAGGCCCATCCCAGCTCAGACATCCCCTGTACTAAGGCCCTTCCCAGCTCAGAGATCCCCTGTCCTAAGGCCCCTCCCAGCTCAGACATCCCCTGTCCTAAGGCCCCTCCCAGCTCAGACATCCCCTGTCCTAAGGCCCTCCCAGCTCAGACATCCCTTGTTCTAAGGCCCTTCCCACCCTGACATCTCCTGTCCTAGGCCCCTCCCAGCTCAGACATAACCTGTCCTAAGGCCCATCCCAGCTCAGACATCCCCTGTCCTAAGGCCCATCCCAGCTCAGACATCCCCTGTCCTAAGGCCCCTCCCAGCTCAGACATCCTCTGTCCTAAGGGCCCTCCCAGCTCAGACATCCCCTGTCCTAAGGCCCTTCCCACCCTGACATCCCCTGTCCTAAGGCCCCTCCCACCCTGACATCCCCTGTCCTAAGGCCCCTCCCAGCTCAGACATCCCCTGTCCTAAGGCCCATCCCAGCTCAGACATCCCCTGTACTAAGGCCCCTCCCAGCTCAGACATCCCCTGTCCTAAGGCCCATCCCAGCTCAGACATCCCCTGTCCTAAGGCCCCTCCCAGCTCAGACATCCCCTGTCCTAAGGCCCATCCCAGCTCAGACATCCCCTGTCCTAAGGCCCCTCCCAGCTCAGACATCCTCTGTCCTAAGGCCCCTCTCAGCTCAGACATCCCCTGTCCTAAGGCCCTTCCCAGCTCAGAGATCTCCTGTCCTAAGGCCCCTCCCAGCTCAGACATCCCCTGTCCTAAGGCCCCTCCCAGCTCAGACATCCCCTGTCCTAAGGGCCCTCCCAGCTCAGACATCCCTTGTTCTAAGGCCCTTCCCACCCTGACATCTCCTGTCCTAAGGCCCCTCCCAGCTCAGACATCCCCTGTCCTAAGGCCCATCCCAGCTCAGACATCCCCTGTCCTAAGGCCCCTCCCAGCTCAGGTATCCCCTGTTCTAAGGCCCCTCCCAGCTCAGACATCCCTTGTTCTAAGGCCCTTCCCACCCTGACATCTCCTGTCCCAAGGCCTGTCCCAGCTCAGACATTCCCTGTTCTAAGGCCCTTCCAAGCTCTGTCATCCCCCTATTTTAAGGGCCCTCCCAGCCCTGACATCCTCTGTTCTATTTTCTATGGTTCAGCCCAGCTCAGTTCATCCAGAGCTAGTAGGAATGGTCGTGTGAGATTTAAGTCTGTTTTCCAAGATGTTTTGTTTGTAACTTAGAACTTTTCTGTTGTTTTTGTGGATTAGCTGTGTCCAGCTCTCCATGACCCCATTTGGGTTTTCTTGGCAGAGATACTGCAGTGGTTTGCTATTTCCTTCTCCTGAATTTTTACAGATGAGGAAACTGAGACAAACAGGATGAAATGACTTGCCCAGGGTCACACAGCCAGTGTCTGAGGTCAAATTTGAACTCAGGTCCTCCTGACCCTAGGGCCAGCACTCTACCCACTGTGCCACCTAGCTGCCCAATTTAGAACTTTGGCCTGCCCTTACAAACAATTCAAATGGCCATCACACCCTGTCTTTCTAGCTTCCAAAGCCCTATTGCAACAGCCCAGAGGAAGAGCCAGTCCTGACTCCAGCCCCAGGTAGAGGCTCTCAGCAAAAGTCCTGGTGGCCCCCAGAAAGGAGGCTCCAAGATGCATTTATCCAGCCTTGGTCGGCCTGTGTCAGCCGATGGCCAGGCCACAGGATCTGGTCAGCGCCAGTAATCCACCACGGACCCAAGTGTCTTTTCCTGAGGATCTCCTGCTGAGCCCTCATTTGAGTCGATGTTTCCACTCTTCTCTCCATCTCCCATCTTCACCAGCTTGGCTCATGTGGACTCCTCACTCCGCCTTCCCATCTGTCCAGTTTGTTGCCAAATCTTGTGTTTCTACCTCCACAGCCTCTCTCTTTGCCTCAGTTTCCACATCTGTAAATGATCTGGAGAAGGAAATGGCAAACCGCTCCAGGACCTCTGCCAAGAAAACCCCAAACTGGGCCCAGAAGAGTTGGACAGGATTGAATGACAAGGTCACTGCCCTGCTTAATAAATGCCCCTGACCCCCAGTTGTCTCTAGGCTCCTCCACTCCCAGGCTTTGAAAGCCCCGATTTTTGTTCCCAACCTTGTTTTGCCTTCCTCCCATCCTGAGCTCTGCCTGAACTAATCTTCCTTCTGCTCCTGTGTCTCACACGACACCCCATCACTCACCCCTGCGAGTTTGCATTCTCCCATGCCTAGAATGCCCCCCACCCCATCCCTGCCTCCTACAACCAAGCTCAGATACCACCTTCTACAGGAAGCCTCCCTGATGGCCACCTGCAGTCTCCCTGCCTCCCTGGAACTAGCTTAGATCTGTTCTCTCTGTATGCATTTGTTGTCCTCATTCAAGGGGCTTTCCTGGAGAGCTGGAAGTAATGTATTCTCTGTATCCCAAGGGCATTGTCTAGCCAGCACACAGTAGGGGCTTAAATAGGTTCCTGCTGAGGGACTGATTGAATGGAGCACAGGGATGCTCCTTCCCACCCTTCTCCATCCTTCCTGGCTCAGTCTGCATTGGAGAGGCGGGCCTGGCCTTGCCTTCATGCACCCCCAACCTCCCCAGGTTTTAGCTCCTGTGCCTCATTGTGTCTCTGAGGCCACAATTATTGACAAAATTCTCTGGCTGAATCTTCACCCCTCCCCAGTAGGGTTTCCATCGACACACCAGCAATGTGTGTTGCGCCTGTGTGTGGGGTGAGTGTATCTGTACGTTTTAGGGGTGGGCAGTGACTGGACCTCCAGCTGGGGGGGCTCTTTCCTCCCCTGGGGAACCCACTTTTGGGGCTGCTGCCAGTGTCCGAGGCCTGGCCTATGGGCTCTCAGGTCTTCTCCCTCCCCAGCCCTGCTGGCTCAGACCAGGCCTTAATCTCTTCCTAACCTGTGGTCTGACATTTTTTCTCCCCACCTCCTTCCCTCCGAGACAATGCCAAGGTGACCTGAGTTTGGTTTCCCCAGCATTAGCCTTTTCCTGAATTTTACTGGGGGAGGTTGGATTATACCCTGGCTTCTGGTGTCTTGGAACCACATGAGCCAAGCTGGTGAAGATGGGAGACAGGGAGAAGAGTGGAAACCTCGACTCAAATGAGGGCTCAGCAGGAGATCCTCAGGAAAAGACAGTTGGGTCCATGGTCGATTACTGGCGCTGATCAGATCCTGTGGCCTGGCCATTGGCTGACACAGGCCGACCAAGGCTGGATAAATGCATCTGAGTTATTGCACAGAAATGATCGTTAAAACCGGCCAAGTGTTGAGGTCATAGAAAGAGGACAGAGCCTTGAGAAGCTGGCCGTCAGAGGGTCTGACCTGGAGGCCGAGCCCCCGAGGAAGGTGAAGGACCAACAGTCAGATACAAAACCCAAGGGAAGAGACGGGAGGCTGAGGGGCAGTGCCAGAGGCTGCAGAAGGCCCAAGAGGGCCCAGATGAGGGAAGTCCATGGGATTGGCGGCTAGAGAGCTCTGGCATGACCCAAAGTGATGAGGCTGGAAGCTAAGCCACACAGGGCTGAGGAAAGCTAAGAGAGGAAGGAAGCCCAAGGCCATAGACTGAGGGCACCGCAGGGTCTGCAGAAGGTTTTAGGACGGAGGAGATGAGAGCATATGTGAAGGTGGTGGAGATGGTGGCTGTCCTTTGTTTTCGAAGAAAACCAAAATGCCATTGCTGTGCTGGGGTGGAGGTCCAACACGTCCAATGGTGGCTGCTGAGGCCAAGATGTGTTTGGAAGGTACCACCACAGTCAGCGGGGAACGGACCAGTAGAAAGGAAAGGGTGAAGGTTGGAGAAGGGGCACATGACGGAGAATATGGGAGGCATTGGGACCAAAGGCACCTGGAGGGCAACTGAGCTCAGCAAAGTAGAACCACATTGTAATCAGAGACTGGGGAAGAGGAGGAGGGAGGGGAGAAGTCAGTGGGCTCTGAGATGGGTAGGGCTCCCACCCATCAGCATTCTCAGTAATATAAAAGGTGAAGGTCTCTGCGCAGAAGGCTGGACAAAGGACAGTGTAAGTGGCCTCAGGAGGAGAACGAAGATTTGGAATAGCTTCTCAGGAAATGAGTCAAGGAGCTGGGAATTAACTCAAGTCCTTGATATGTGTTGAGTTGGACTGTACCTGTACCTTTGGCTGGATGCCTCAGTTTCCATCCCCAGAGGCTGGCATTGACCCTCTCCATTCCCAGAATACAAAGACAGCTTCTCCCCCTAACAGAGGACAGTGACCCTTATTTTCCCTCAAAAAGATACATCTCTAAACCAAGGGCCGCTGTCCCCCACCAGGAGAGAAGCAGAGATGGGACCTTCACTAGTCAAATGTGTGGTCAGACTTTTGTTCCATGGTTCCTGGGGTCTCCTCCAGATCTGGTGCTTCTGGGATTCTTTTCCCAACCCTCACAGAAATTTTACAGACTTGTGGGTCAAATTCACCATAATTCCCAGCATCTCCCGAACACTTTAGACGTTCTCTAGAGAGGTCCTTCTGAAACTCACTACTAAGGACCTGGGTGGCAGGCGCTCAGGGGTCTTTATTCTAAAACAACCCCTAGAATTATGGCGAGTCATACACAGCTTCATTAGTTCCTTACTCGTAAAGGAAATCTATGAAGTCGACCGCCCATGGCTCCCTGATCTCATATTCCCATATCAGGCTACAGGACATTCAGTCTTTGTGAGCTGGGAGTGAGGGCTTTTAATTCCACCGGCCTCCATCAGTGGGCACCGGGCCACCTCGAGGGTGCTGGGATCATGGCTGGCCCCATATCAGGTATGAAGTTAGCCCTGCTGTACATACCAACCTTAGCCCTAGTGGGAACCTGACTATGCTTATTGGGGGGTATCTGGTCTCTAAAACCGAGACAGATAACCCGATGCTGGTCACCTGTCAGGGCTTCAAGGAGAAAATGCTCAGTCAAAATTAGGGCACCCATATGGAAATGGCCATTATCCTTCCGAGAATGCAGTTACTACTGATTCCAGAAATCAGATGTTTAGGAATGAATGAAAAATGTTACAGCCTTCTGAGTTCACAAAAGCACAGAATGGCAAAGTCAGGACTTGTGGCCATATACAGTGGCTTCAGGCACCACCAGAACCCACCAGATGTTGTGGCCATATACAGTGGGTCCAACCACCACTGGAACCCAGCAACCAGGTGATCGATCCTTCAGCCTCTGCTGGATGTGTTCAAGATAGGAAGCCCACCACCTCCTAAGGCCTTTGGGATGGCTCTCACTGTTAAGGAGTTTGGGGCAGGTTCCCCACACACATTAGTGGCCCCAAAGGAAAGCAGATAGCAGGTGAAAGAAGTTTATAAAGACCCATCACGATGCCAGGAAATTCACTCATCACCTTTAGGAGGGCAGCTAAGAAGGAAAGCCCTTCCTGATATAGCTGCTCTTTTAAATCATGATCAGAACTGGGAAAAGTCAGAGACCCTGGAATGCCAGAGCTGGGGGTTGGGGAGGATGGAAAAGTCGGAGACATTTTCATCTGTCTCCATTGCCTAAGACAGTGCTCAGCACATAGTAGGTCTGTAAAACACTCACAGAATGAACTTTCTGAAACGTGTATGTGAGGTCCCATTTGGCAATCTGCCATTCTTAGGACAGACCACAGATTATGAGCTGAAGAGGACCTTAGAATCCTCTGATCCAACATCCTCATCTGCAAGATGAGGAACTGAGTCCAAGAGTAAGCCCCCAAGGCCACACAGGTGCAAAGATGGCAAGGCTTGGATGCAAGGCCAGGTTCTCCAAGCAATTTGATGCAAGCCACATTTACTCCCTTGACTTCTCAGGCTTCCCAGAAACTGCTGCCCTTTCCCCTCCCCACGCCTCCCCCACACCATGCAAATAATTCTTGGCAAGCACCAAAGCAAACCAGCACCAGAACATACCCTGGGATGCCCCAGATCCCCAGCCACATACACACCCCCTGGCAAAGGGCACTTTGGAGAAACTTGATTTTCTTCCAGGTTTCTAGGTTATAGGGTTACCTAACCAACTGACAATACCCCAAAGGTGGGCCTGGTCTGAGCTGAGCCCAGAGCCCCCCCCCCCAGATAAGCCAGAATGGAGGTAGATCATCCAGGATCTCTGATGGGTCCAATTAATGTCCTTGGGGGCACCCTGACCTTTACAGTGAGAGTCACCCCAGGTTCATGCTTCCACAAATGTCTGGGTTAGAAGCCCGGGAGAGAAAAGTGTTCCTTAGGTTAGTAAAAGGACCATGATGGGAGAAAAAATTCGCTATAAAGACAAAGAAGCTCCATAGGAGGGGTCCAAAGCTTTAGACTATCTCACTTTTCAGGAAGAAACTAAGGCCCAGAGATTAAATGACTTGCCCAAGGCAAGACAGAAAGTATGAAGGTCAGATCTGGACAGTACTGTGTGGGGTAGTGGATTCCAGCTGACTTTCTGGTCATAAACCTTCTGGATCTACACGGTGTCACGCTAGGCACTGCCCCAAAAAATGTTCATGATTCTCACCGCTAGAATTCTTGGTTTTAATCTATATCCCTTCTGTGGTCCTGCTGCCATAGCTGGGGAGCTCTCCCCGAGACAACTCAGCCCACTCCTGACACCTGTGCTCTGCAGCCTGCTCCAAGGCCCAAATCAGTGCTTAATTATCAGCAGAATCGCCAGCATCAAGGACTGGGAGGGTCACAAACCAAAGAATGTTTATAGACTCTTAGAGAACCCAGAACTGCAGAGCTGGAGAAGCCTGAGATAGTGAGATCCCAGCATTAGATGCAGATGGGGCCTCGGACGCCATCTTGGCCAAGCCCATAATTCTACTGGTGACAGTTCCCCAGGCTGGCTGGGGGGCTCCCACTGAGACCCAGACCCCAAAGGGAGCTAGCTGGGAAGTTACTCCAGGTCATCCAACGGTGGGTCAACTGGCCAGTTGCCATCTCCCTCTGCCCCAGGACAGAGGCCCGAGGGACCTGGGGGATGGGAGCCAACAAAGGTCTCAAGGCATCATTCAATGACTATTTATTTTCATAGACATGAGGTATTTCAAAGTGCTCAGAGATACAGCACCAAATAGACATTTCCAAGACAAGTGAAACACAGAACTTTGCCTTTCCCCAGTTCTCTGCCCCAAACATTAACAAGGACGCCAACAGCAAGAAACAGGGCAAGGGGCAAAGGCCCAGAGAAGTCCATTTTTTACAAAAGCTTCTTAGTTCCCAAAAGTGATAAAGTAATATCTACTCAAACCTTCACAACTCATTTTCATACGAAAATATAAGTATCAAATGTCGTCATGTCTCCGCGCCATACTAAAGTATACAGACAGTGTAAGAATTAGTCCAGTAGCGAACAGCAAGGAACAAGGTATCTGCGCACGAAACATGCTCCTCAAGCACTGAGGTCTCGCCGTCCTTAGGTAGGAATCTCCACTCTGCAAACAGCCGAGACGTGGACCAAGGCAAGTGTGAAATCACTATTTACAGAGACCCAGTGGAGCCACCGGGAGTCCCCCAGTCCGGCGTGGGTCGGGACACGTAAGCACCAAGGAGGAAGGAGGATGACTCGCTGGTCTGCGTCTGCAGGCTCCGGACCCGCGCTGGAAGGACCACCGGCCGCTCGAGGGAGGGGCGCGGCTCCAGGCGCCCTCTCGGGCCAGGCGGCCTCGCCCCCCCCAGTCACTGGAGAGAGGGCCATATTGAAAGGGAACCAACATTCTTAACGTCAAAACGCCATTTTTTCTCGAACAATTTTAAAAAATGTGCAAAGTGGCAGGTTTGTGCGCGGAGGCCGCGCGGCCTGGCCGCGGCTCAGCAAGTCCGCACGTGCTCCAGCCTCCTGAGCAGCTGCTCCTGGCGGCTCATCAGCTGCCGCTTCTGCAGCTGCAGCTGGCGCTCCTCAGCCTGCAGGGCGCGCACGTGCTCCGTGGCCTTCTTCAGGATGACCACCTTGGCCGCCTTGTCGTTCTTCACCAGCTCGGGCACGTGGTCCCTGAGCGTGATGAAGCTGGACCGCAGGTCGTTCCGCCGCTGGCGCTCCAGGATGTTGTGGTTGCGCCGGCGCTCGCTGTCCTCAGAGTCGGAGTTGCGGGGGCTGGCGCTCTTGGCCTTGGGAGGCACGGGGACGCTCCTGGCGGGGCGAGGCGGGGCCTCAGCCTTCGCCTTCTTCAGAGGAGGCTCCTCACTCTCAGCAAAGGGAGAGGGCGCCGCATAGTTGTGCTGCTGGTGGATGGGGGCGCAGCGTTTGAGGATCAGCTCCCCAGGCGGGGCCCTGACCGTGGCCATGGAGGCTGTGGAGGCCGTGGCCGTGGCGGCGCTCTTGGGCCGCACAGTGATGGTGAAGGTGGTGACTGCCTTGGGGTTGCTGGAGGACGACGCCCGCCGCTTCTCCACCGTCACCACATCAATCTCCTCCTCTTCCTCCTCCTCCTCCTCCTCTTCCTCATCTTTTAGAAACAAAATGAGAGAGTTACTCTGTGAGCCTTGTCCCATGGGCACTTGAAAACGCCCTCCTGCAATGGCCACGGGATGGAGACAGCAAAGAAAGAAACAGCTTCCACAGACCCTCGGGGAGCTGGGGGCAGGGAAGAAAGGGCGCGCGCACACGCACACACACACACACACACACACGCGCACACACACACACACACACACACACACACACACACACACCAATCAGGCCAAAGGAACCACTCAGAGACCGACCCAAGGTTCCAGGCCCTCGTGGCTCAGTGACTAGAGGACTAAACTTCCAATCAGTAAACCTGGGGCTGAGCCCAGGCCGGTCAGAGGCTAACCGGTGACCCCGTAAAGGCCACCTCACCCCACACCCACTGCATCCACCTCCCCTCCAGAAACACCATCCAGACTTGTTACCGCCCACGTCCAGGGTCTCAGGGAAACAGGAGCCACAGCATGCCTAAGTTGTTTACCAACAAATCTACACGTGACTGTCTTGGTGGATGGTGGATGAGCTGGGAAAGACCTGGCTCAAGTCATGGAATGCTAGAGTTCTAGAAGAAGCTAGAAAAACACAGGTGCTGCACAGGGCATGGGAGGAAGACCCCAGAGGAACACACCTCGTTCCTCTCTGATGTCACTGGACCTAGACCGTGGGGTTCATGAGGCCAAAAACTGCCCCGGAAGCCCTGCACCCCGGTGACCGCTCATTTCAATGCCACCCGACAAGGTGTCTAATAGACTCCTACTGCATGCACCAGGCACAGGGCAGGATCTTGGGGATACATGACAAAAACCACCACCAGTCTGTGTAGATGGAGTAATGACATGTCTTACATGCGCGCACACACACACGAGAAGCTCCATGAGTAACACACCATCAAAACCCTGCACATTCGCCTGGAAGAGACGGAGGGAGGCAGGAAGGTGTGTCTGAGAAATGGCCACAGCCCAAACCACCCATTCTCACCAGAACCAAAGCCAAGCCTTGGCCAGGGTCTGAGCAAAGAAAGGGGGTCAAGCATGAAGCTGCCATGAACAGGGCTGAGGGTGGGAGCGGCTGCTTCTACACTGGTGGGGGGGGGCCCCTCTAACACTCAACATCCCCCCCCGCAATGAGATCACTCCTTCAGAAATAGAAGATGCTGGTCTAGACACACACACACCACATAGACACACACTCACACAGACATACCCCCCCACACACACATAAACACATACAGACATATCACACACTCACTCAGACACACACAGACACAACATACACAGATACACAGACATACCACAGGCACTCACTCACACACATACACATACAGACACACATACCCCACACACACACATACAGACATATCACACACTCACATACACATACCACACACACTCACAGACACACACAGACACACACTGACACACATACCATACAGACACACCCCCACACACATCACATATACACACACACCACACACACACACACACACACACACCCCTCACACCCCCTCTACCCCATGGAAATCCTGCCCCGTCTTTGGCACCGGAGATAGAACAATCGGTGGATTTGTTCTGAAGCTAGCACTGTGCTGCCCCAGTCTGTGGGTCCCCTTAAGGCCTGGGTTTTGGGCGCCTGCCAAGAAGACAGCTGTTGGGAGGAAATGCTTCCCTCACCCAAGGCTGTCAAGGCAGGGACATTAAAGGGACAGGGAACCTTTTTTTGGAAACTGAAGGCTTGGAGGTTTCCAGGGCTCAGACAGGACTACACCTACCCAGCAGGCCCTTTGTCCCTAGCACAGGACACCCCAGCCCAAGGCATGGGGACGTGACTTTTAAACAGAAGGGAAGCCAGGCTCCCCCTCTCCCCAGGGATCTTTCTTGGGCCATCCCAACCCACCAAGTCACAGCCCAAAGGACCCGGAGCCTGGGCACCTCAGCCCAGGGAAGGACTCCGACTGAGGCAGAACATGTCCATGTTAATGTACTGGCATACAGAGGGTGTGAACCTCCGATCGCTTCATCTTCCTCAACAGACCATAAGCTTCCTGAGGGCAGGGGCTGTCCTCTTCTGTCTTACAAGCCTAGCACACAGCCCACAGAGCTGTGATCAGAGACCTGCGTTCAATGGCCAGCCCTCCTTTACAGAAGCAAACTGAAGCCCTCCAAGTGAAGCCAGTGACTTGTATGTGGTCACAGGGCTTGAGCCCAGGCCTGACTCGGAGCCCCCCAACAGATGCTGGGCATAAAGCACCCACTTAAAAAACATTGCTTGGGGGGGTAGGAGCAGGTTGGGGAGGGGCCTCTGAGAACACAGGAGACCCATCAGTAGTCAGAAGCTTAATAAAAGCTGACTGGCTGACAGAAGCACTTGGCCAAGGTCACCCAGGTGAGAAGGGATGGAGCTGGATCTCTGAGTCCCAATACACACAGAGGACTGCCTAGGATCACCGGAGAAGCCTCGGTCTCCTAGGGGGTGGTGCTGGGTGGGAGTGGGAGCAGGAGCTGAATTCAGACCAAAAGGGCCTTGGAGGGGGTGGGCATCACACTGCCACCTGCTGGCACCCCCCCAGAACGACTGGCCAGTCCTGGGTGCAGGGTGGTCAGGGAAAAGCCATGAGGAGGTGCCTGACAGTGCAGAGAATCGGCCCCTTTCCTCCAGGGCTCTGTAACTGGACGGAGAGGGGAGAAATTTGCTCTCCCACCTGGATGGCCTCCTAGAGCCCTCCCCTCTCTCCCCTGGGGACTGGTGCTCTGGCCTCTGGCTGCCACTGGCTCCCTGTCCCAGTTGCCCCCGGGACTCTGGGAAGGCACAACGTCTGCGTACTTCGCGGACTGGGCCAGGCCTTTGGAGGGACCCCACTGTGAATAGAATGCGGCTCCTCAGACCATCCCGGGGTCCTGCCATTCTAGAGCCCCCGGCCCAAGTGCTCCTCTGCGAACACTCCAGAGAGAGCAGGAAAGGGGAAGGAGGAAGCTTCGGACGGCCAGGGGCCCCGGGGGGGGGGCGCCTTACCTGAGTCGCTCAGGGTGTCGTCCCCGGAACAGCTGTTGGCCCTGCTGTCTCCCTCGGCGAAGGGGCGCCGGGGGCCGCGAGGGTGCTGCCCAGCCCCTCCCGGGGGCGCCCCGGACGTGCCCGCGGCTCCGGCTGGTGGCTCCCGCTTGGTCACCGGGAAGGGGAAGACCACGGCCGGGTCCACGCACTCGGAGGCCGGGTTGCACAGCTCGGCAGCCTCGGGGGCCGGGAGCCGGCCGGCCGCCGCGGCCCTGGAGGGCGGCGCGGAGGAGTCGGCGGCCGCGCTGGCCTTGGCCGGGCCGTCGGCCGGCGCCCCCCGGGGGCCGGCCTGGAGCTTCTCCGTGACCACCCGCTCGAGCTTCTCCCGCGCCGAGAAGCCGCTCCACATGCAGTCCCGCAGCACGAAGGCGCTGAGGTTGCCTTCGCCCCAGGCGGCATGCGCCGGCCCCCCGCCTCCCCACGGCTCGGCCTCGGGCGGCGGCAGCAGCAGCAGCTCGGACGCCCAGTCGGGGGGCTCGCCGCCCCCGGGCCAGGCGGCCGCCGGGCTAGGCAGCCCGCCGGGGCCGACGCCGGGCCCGGCCCGGCTCGGGGAGAGCGGCGGTGTGGGCAGCAGCTCGAACTTCTTCCAGATGTCCTCCCCCGGGGGCGCGGCGTCCGGGCCGCCCACGTAGAAGTCGTCCTCGTCCGGGTAGAAGCAGGGCTGCAGCGAGTCGAACTCCAGGTCCGGGTTCTTGGGGGCCGCGGCGCCCACCGGCATGGTGGGAGGGGGCGTGAGGGCCGCCGCCGCTCGGGGTGCGCACCGCCGCCTGGGGCTCGGCCGGCCGTCCGGGCTCCCGGCCGCGGGAGCCAGAGAGGGTGGCAGGAGGGAGACACCGATCAGCGCTGGGCAGCGGAACGGATAGACACACGGACACGTAAGGGAGAGGGAGGGAGGGAGAGGGACAGAGAGACAAGGAGAGAGAAGGTTGGCAAAGGCAGCTGGCCGGGGAGGCAGGCGGGCAGTCCTCCCGCGGGGGCCGAGCAGGGGGAGAGGCCAGCTGCCCAGGCAGGCAGCCGGCCGCTCGGCCGCCCGAACCCTGCCCAGCTTCCCTCCCGAGGGTGGAGAAGTTTCTCTCCTCTCCTCTCCCTCCCACCCCCTTCCCTTTTGTGTACCAGGCGCCTACACCACAGGGGGAGGAGGGAGAGGGGAGGGGGAGGAGGATGCAGAGGAGGGTCGTCCAGCCCCTGAGCCAACTACGGGAGGCGGGGGGGGGGGGGGCGCTCTGGGAAAAAAACCCAACAACAACAACAAGCGCCGAATTCTCCCCTACGCGCTCACACAGCGGCAGGGCCAAGCATTCACACCCCCACACCCACTTTCTACCCGAGGGGCTCTCAGGCCCCCCCCCACCACTCTAGGTCAAAATGCAAAGGAGAAGGGATGCCACGGCCGTCGGCAAACTTCAGCAGGCCGGCGGCCTCCGAGGGCCCTCTCCCCTCTGCATTCTGACATCTTACGCGCGGTTGGCTCCTCCCCGCTCACTGACTTCGTGAGCGGGGGTTCCAAGGGCCCCTCCAGCATTCTGGGTTCTAGGGTCCCTCCCAGCTGACATTCTCTGCTCGGCGTTCCGAGATACGCCCGCCCGCCCAGCTCCAGCATTCCGTTCTACCTTCTAAGACCCCTCCCAGCTCTGATATTCTCGGGTCTCGGTTCCGAGGTCCCTCCCGGCTCTCCGACCTCTGTGCTGGGTTCTAAGAAGGTTCTCCCTCCCAGCTCTGCTAGTTAGCTAGCAGATTGCGCTGGCACACAGCGCCAAAAGGCATTCCCACTTAGGGTGTTCGTTCCAGGGCACCTGACCGCTTATTTGCAGCACCCCCAAACCCCCAAACTGAGCACGCCCCAGCCTCCAGCCCGACCCACCTTGCAGCCCGCAGCCCGCAGCCCCCGGGCCCTGGTGCAGCAGAACGCCGCCAGGGACTCGCTCCCCTCAGCCTGGCCCTGAGCTGCCTCCCGCCTCCTCCCAGCAGGGTACCCCAGCCCCGAGAGCCCAGGAAGCCCCTAGCCCGGGACTGGGAGCCAAGATGTGGCACTGGGCGGGCCGCACCCCGTGCCCCCCGCGCTCCTCCTCCGTGCCCGGCGCAGCAGCCCCAGCTCTGGTGCTAAGCCCCCGTGCAAAGCTCTGCACGCAGAGTGGCAAGCGTTACGGGAGAAGTGTTTACATGCAATCTGGCCGAGGAGGTCCGGCCCGGCGGGCGGTTGCGGTTGGAGCCCCAGGGCCGGAGGGATGAGCCCAAGCTTCAGGGAAAGGCAGGGGAGCACGGGCGGGGGGCAGCAGGGGTTAGTTTTTGTCCGAAGGGAGAAGAAGCCCCCCCAGACGGCTCCGCGCTTCTCCCCAGGGCTGAGCAAGCCGAGGCAGCGTCGCCCGAGCCTAGGGCTGCAGAGCCCAGCTGGGCAGGGCAGGGCGGTGCGGTGCGGGCGCTACCCGCCGGTTCACCTTACCTCTAGCCGGCGGCGGCGGCGGCGGCGGCAGCAGGGACTGGCCAGATGCGCGGGGCTAGGCTGGGCAGGGCTGGGCAAAGCTGGGCTGCGCTGCGCACCGCCGCTCCGCGCCCCGGGGCTGACCGGCCGGCCGGCTGGCTGGGTTCGGGGCCGCTCGCGCGCCCTCCTCTCCAGCCGCAGCCGCAGCCTCGGTGCCCTGGGGCTCCTCTGGGGACAGCCACCCCTCGCACCGCACCGGCCGCGCCGCCCGCCGCCCGCCGCCTGTCACTGACTGCGTCGCTTTGCAGCGCCTGGGATATTATTAACCCCCAAATTCTGACACACCCGGAGGGGGGAGGGTGCCTAGAGGGAGCCGGGAGGTGGGGGCGGAGGGAGGCTGGGAAGTGGAGCAGGGGGCGGGGGGCGGCCTAAGCCCCACCCTCCCGATTTCCATAAAAGTCAGGGGAGGCGCCAGGAGGCTTTCGCGCCAAAAGCCCCCAGGCCTTTCTTCTGCTGCTGGGGCAGGGGGCCGCCTTGCAGAGTAGGGGGCTCGGGATGCCTTCCCCCGCCCGATCCTGCAAGGGGGAGACGCTGGGCATTGGCCTCGGCCGCGAGGGGAGAGTTTTGCAAGCACCAGTCGGTGCAAAAAAGACAGCCACTGTCCCCGGGGGGAGGGGGCGTGCATGGGCTGCGAGGTGGGCTTATGGGCTCAGGGTAGCGCGACGGCAGCCATCTCCAGCCCCCGGCTTGGGTGGCGGGAGGCTGGGAGAGAGCCCCCGGCGCGTCCTGGGAGCAGGGGGCTGCTTCTCCCGGACCGCGCCTGGGCTGCAGCGGGGATAGGGGGGAGGGATCCCGGCTGCTGCAATCTCCAGCTTCCTAGCTCAAGATCGGAGGGAAGGGGGGGGGGGTCGGAAGGTGGTCTCCGGGAGCCGCGAGTCGGGGGGGGGGGGAGGGCCTGAGCCCCTGGCCCAAGGGGGAGGGGGAGGCTGTGACTGCCCCCGGCTCTTGAAATCATCCCGGGGCGGGGGGGAAGGGGCGGCCGGAGGGGGGAGGGGGGAGTGAGAGTGACTCAATCAATCACGGCCGGGCAATGAGGGGCCTTGGTCCGCAGGTTTTCCTCGGTGCAAGGCGACCCCTGGCGGGGATGCGGGGGCTGCTGCTGCAGAAGGAGTGGCCGAGACCCGAATTGTTTCCCGCCCCCTCCGTCCCCCTCGCCCGGCCTGCCAGGGCGGCCCCCGGTGCCCTCAGGGCTCTGAAGGCTGGTCCCGACGCTCCCCTAGCGGCCCCCTCCCCTCCGCCGTTAGCCACTGGCCGGGCCCCCTGCCCCTCCTTCCTTCCCCGGGACCTGGCTGCCGGATGCAACACTGGGGCCACGGGGGAGGGTCCTTCCCTGGATGCCCCCAATGCCAGGCTGCTTCGCCCTCGTCGGCGGAGCCCTGGTTCCCCACCCTCTGCTCTGTTTATTTACCCTGGGAGGGAGGAGGAAGGCTGACCCAGCTCGGGGCCTCCCCATTTATCTTCCTCTATTTTTGCAAAGAATGAGTAATGGAGCCTTGCCACAAGTGGGCCACCGAGCCCTACTTTCCTGCCCCCTTCTTCCCCCACCCACGTAGGACCACTTCATCTTCCTCCCGCATTCATAGGGGTGGACCTGTTGACCCACAGGTGGGGGGGGGGGGCGGTCAACCGAAGCTGTTGCTGCAGACTTTGCCGGGAGTGTCGATGGCAAGGGAGCCCTCCAAGGTCATCAAGCCCACTGAGGCAGCCTGGTTTCCAAATTTCTCATAAACCTCGGTTTACCCCTCAGTAAAAGGGGGGAGGCCTTACTGCTTGTACCAGGGACTTAACCTGGGCTGTTGGGGAGGAGCCTTTCCATACAGTGAAGCTTCTAATCTAATCTCATTTCATGGAGACTAGCCCGGAGGAGCTACCTGGAGCCCACCCAAGGTCACACAGACTTAAGTGTTCTCCATTCTGGATCTGTGTTCTCTGACATAATGACAACAGCGGGGTTGGAGTCAGGAAGGCCTGAGACCAAACTAATTAGCTATTCGAGCTCTGGGCAAGTCCCATCACCCTTACCTGGTTCCATTTCCTTCCCTATAAAATGGGGGAGGGGATGTCATAATGGGATCTCCCCCCAGCCTGCAGTGAGGATGTGAAAAGCACTTTACCCAGCTCCCACGATTTCAAAAGAGACCAGCTGTAAAGTAGCCCAGGAGAGTCTCCACTGCCCCCAGCCCGCCTCCAGCCACTGGCCAAGACTCCTCACCTCCGGCCTCCCAGGAGCCACCAGGCCCAGCAGGGCGGCCAGGCCTTCCATACAGAGGCCCATTCCAGAATAAAACATGGAGAGTTCAATGAGCATCTTTGTCAATGGAATGATTTAAAATTCTCTAGGGGGAAGCTGGCTGGGGGAAGGAATCCCTTTGTCAAGCAAAGGTCCCTTTTGTGAAACAAATCCTTACCCCTGCCTTGACTTCTGGGTCTATCCGGCTTTCCCCAGATTGGGGTTTCCCTAGCAAATCTGGGGGTGGGGGTGGCCTTCCCAGATACCAAGGGCCAGGGGAAGGCCAGGGTGAATGGGAGGAAGCAGGCCCTGGCTTGGGGATGAAGAGGACCAAGCTGTGTTCCCAGGATATGGCAGAAAGAGAGCAGAGAATGAGCCCTCGGATGAAAGCCGGGCAAGTCTGGGGGAGGTTAGGCCCGGGAGGAAAGACCAGCCATTTCTTAGTTCCTCTCCCTGTCCCAGTCCCTAACTTGTACACAGCCAGCCCTACCCAGAAATCTCTGAACTGGCCCAGGGTCAGTTAGTGAGACTAAAAGGTGGATGAGGGTTCAGCCTGGGCAGGGGCTGGAAGAAAATTATCTCCCTCCCCCTTTGTTCTAAGCTCCAACGTTCTCTGCCCTGTGCTCCTCACTTATCTTGAGTTTAGGAGGTCTCTTTTTTCTAACCCAGTGGGGTGGTGGGTAGTACTGGATGAGGAGTTCAGATGCCCTGATTCAAGCCCACCTCAAAGGGCTGTGGGATGGATGCCCAGAACCAAGAGCCTCCCTTCCCCCAAACCTTGGGTTCTTCTTTGGTCAAATGGAGATGATAGCATCTTCCTCCCCAGGCTGAGGCCAGGTTCAAATGAGATAAGTATGCAAAATACTTTGTGGCCATATAAATATGCTTCTTACCTCCCTCCCAGCTCTGGAACTTGTGGTTCTCTCTCTCTAGGTGCTGGAAGGTTCTGGCCTTCCACCCTGTGTGACTTTCTGCAGGTCCCTCCCCCTTGCCTCAGTTTCCATTTCTGTCAAAAAGGGGGCCTGGCCTCAGGGACCCCCGATGTCCATAACTTTGTTTCCTTCTCTCCTTAGGGCCTTACCATCCACCCCCCTCACCTCTAGAGAAGACCTGCTCTGGACACTTCCTGGCCTCTGGTATTTTTCTATGGCTCAGATAATGAACACACCTTACATTTGTAAATCGCAGATTACAAAGCTCCTCCCCTCTAGCTCTCCTGGTGCTGACCAGCTCCTGGCTACCCAGTGGGGGGAGGCCTGACAGGCTCCAGACCCCTCCCGGGTTCCCACTAGATTTTAGAATCACAGAAGGGCCTCTCCCAGAGGAGGAACCAGGCCCAGAGAATGCCAGCACCTTGTCCTCAATTTCACCACTGGCCTGGGCTGGGTCCTCCCACATACCCAAGATCTTTTTTTCTGTTTTGAAGCATCATAGTCATTTGGGGGTTTGCTATATCCTTGTGCATCTGGGATCCTGGCTCATTGACCCCTCTGCACTTTTCAGGGCCTTGTGAAGTCAGCAAGTAAACTTTAATTGAGTCAAGGTCTCCTCCCTCTCAGGCCAAGGGAAAACCTTTCTGGCAAAACCTTTCTGCCTCACTCCATAGTTACAGCCAGCACATTCAGAAGTGCCCACTCTGAAAGATTCCAGACTCAGAGCTGGACAGTGATGGCCATGGCTCTCTCCAGGGGCCCTGTTGGGAAACTGAGAGGCCCGAGGGATTCCAGGTGCCAAGCAGCAGGGTTTCTTTTGCCTCGATGGCAGAGTTTTTCTTTTCTTCCAGTTCTGAATTGGAGAAGATGGGGAGGAGTTGGTAAATAGCTACAGTGATGCCACTACAGACACATCTTTCCAGAATGAAGGTCAGATGAACAAGGAAGGACCAACGGACCAGCTGGGAATCGATGCAAGGAATCGGGAGAATTTATTTCAGATTTTTTTTTTAAGCAAGCAGTACAAAATAGAGATTCAGCTTTACTTGTGTTGTTATGTTTAGAAATGTCCTTTTTTTGGCTTTTGAATAGCAAAATAAGAATTTTTTAAGTTCCAGATATTCTATATGTGTTTGTGCATTCACACACCAATGCAAATAACCAGATGAGTCGAAACAGTCTCCCACATGTGATATTGGTCTCACTGCTAGCCTTTGCCCATGCTGTGCTGCCTACCAGAGAGCCTTTTCTCTCCCCTCTCACAGAATTACAGAATTTGAAAGTGGGAGGAGGCCTCAGGGGGCATCCAGTCCAACCCATATCCAGAAGGAATCCCTTCTATGTTTGGCCCACCAGGGCTCATGGGGTCTCTGTTTGAAGACCCTGAGAAGCTCCAGTTATTAGGACATTGTTGCCACATTGAGCTTAATCTTGCATTTTGGCCATGTTTCCCCCTACCCTCCAGGGCTCTGCTTTTGGGGGGCCACTCTGGACCACAGCTCTCACACCTCCGATGAGTCTGCCAGGCTCAACATGCCCATCTTTCCAAGTGATCACACACTGTGTGACCTTGGTCAGGCCTCTATTAAATGAGGAACTGCACCAGGTGACCTCCAAGGCCCCTCCCTCTAACTTACCCCAAGTGACTCCTCTGCCCAAGACCTCTCACTGCCTGACAGCTCCATTCCATATCCCTGGCCTTGATGGAACCCTGGTAAAGAGGAGCAATTGATGGTTTTTTCTTTTTTCTCCCCCCACCCCCCTGTAGTCAGGGTTAGGTGACTTGCCCAGGATCACAAAGACCTTGTCTTTTTGTTGAGTCTGAGGACAAATTTGAACTCAGGTCCTCCTGACTCCAGGGCTCTATCTATCCACTGTACCACCGAGCTGCCCCAGCTGTAGGGATTTAATAAATGCTTGCTGATTATCTTCTCTGGCTCTGTTCACCCTGACTCTTCGCCCTCCAGAGGTGCCTCCTGGCATCCCATGGCCTGAACGAGACCTGTCACCCCAGTCCCCTTCAATGACACTTCCCCTAGGAAGTCTCCCTGGATGCCTTTCCCCCAAAAGCCCACAAAGCACTGTGCCTCTGAAATGCACTCACTTAGAACAAATTTTTGTTCTTTGGGTGTTTTTTTTTAGATGGACTCAATTTTCCCCAAGTCCTTTCCCCTACCCAACCCCAGCAGCCTTATTGCTTTATAACAAAGACTGTGGAGAAGTATGGTTTGATCACTGGATCTGAAGTCTGAGGGCCTGAGTTCAAATCCCAACTCCAGGCAGGGCTCACTGTGACCTTGGGCTGTAAGACAAGGAAGAGGAGGTTGGAGGAGATGACCTCCAAGGGTCCAGGAAGGCCTCAAATCTGCAATTCTCGACCTCTGTCTGAGTTTGTGGCAGTGGCAGATCTTCCCCAGACCTGTGGCTTCAGCACCTCGGATCTGACTTAGTAGAAATATACATTTCCCCAGACTAGGAGTGGAGTAGCCCACCACATAGAGGGCAGTTAATGAAGTTTGTGAGTGAGAGAATGAAATGATGTTAGAATTACAAAAGGTCTTAGAGGGCATTTTCTGTAAGGGGAAGGAAGCTGTCCAAGGTTAATAACAGAGCAGAGCAGAAAAAGCGGAAAACAGAGGTCTCCGGTGGGGTGCCCCAGGGCTCTCAGAGCTGAGCCCCACCTTTTTCACATGTTTATCAATGACTTGCATTTGGAGAGTAGAAAAGGGGAATGAATACCTAGTAGGAAGTCTGAGTCTTTTCCTCAGGCCTGTCCTGTTCAGCCCAGATGCCTGGTTCTGTGGGATCAGTCCTGGGGGATCTGCTCTTACTCTGGGGGGAGAGGGGAAGGAAAAGAAGGGGTCAGAAGAACAAATAATCCCCCTTCCTAGAATCGATTCAATTCAATCCAATAAACTTGTACTGCTCATTGCATACTGTGCAGAAAGTATTGTACAAGGCATTGGGAATGCCCCCATGAGCCCTCCCCCTCCCTCAAAGAGAATAAAGGCTCAGACAGACTATTCTGGCACATAATCGGTCAGGTTAGGAGACCATCAAGGGTATCGCTGTCTATATTAGAAATGAAATAGGAGCAAAATGACCACAATAATTTTAAGTTGTTCATAGTGACCAAGAAGAAGTTGAAACAAGGAAGGCTCGTGATTCGGAAAACAATCCGTATGATCATATCAGTGTGGAAAATAATTAGAATCTGATGAATACAGCAATCGATACAGAAAAAGTCACAAAATACAGTCCCCATTCAAGCTGGGCAGGAGGACCCCTGGAATGGTGAGGAATGAAAGGCTTATTTTGTCTTGGTCTTCCTTCAGGCATAGGAGATGGAGAGCCCTGCCCTGAGGAAGACACATCCGGGCTTTGTGGCACTAGACAGGGTGTCTCCGACCACTTTCTAACCTGCAGTGCTGAACCTATTCTAAGTGATGCTGTTTAGTTATGAACAACTCTTTGTGACCCCATTTGGGATTTTCTTGGCAAAGACATTGGAGTGCTTTTCTGTTTCCTTATACAATCTGTTTTACAGATGAGGAAATTGAGGCAAACAAGGTTAAGTGACTTGCCTAGGGTCACACAGCTGGCAACTACCTGAGGCAAGATCTGAGGAGTCTTCCTGACTCTGGGCCCAGTGCTCTCTGCACTATGGCACCTATCTGCCCTATTTCAAGTGTGGTTTTCCTCAAAAGCAGCATGGTGTAGTCAGTCAGTAGCCATAGGAAATCTAGGCTCAGTTCTCTTCTCTGAGATGTACAGGCTGGATTGATCCTGAGAAACTTTCTAACAAGGCATTCTTAACCTAGGGTCATTCAGCTTATTTTTCTTTAATATTTTGATAATGTGATTTGACATAATTGATTTCCCTGGTAGTGCTATGTATTTTACCTTACACGTTTAAAAGCATTTGTTTTTTTTTATGTCAGAGGCGCCTGGCACATGCCCACCTTGCTGAAGTTACCCAGCATCTCCAAGGAGGGGGATTCTCTGCACATGCAGCAGAGCCCCCTTACATGGAGGAGGGGTCCATTAGGCTTCACCAGCCAGCCAAAGATGTCCATGACACAAACAACATTGAGAAGCCCTGCAAAATACCGATTAGATACTTCAGGATTACATAGAGGGATAATGAAATTATATGGACATATAGAAAATGGAAAAAAAACCAAGTAGAATTACGACAGAAAGGAGGAGGGAGGCTGGCACTGTCAGATCTTGGATTAGACTATAAATTAACAATTATAAAAATTAGTACTGGATTTTTCTTTAAAAGAAAAAAGATTAATGGAAGAGAATATATGATTCCAAACTGAAACTGAAGGTATACAATAGACTGATAAATACTAACAAATTTTTTTTTAATTTGGAAAAATTATATAGCAGTATGAAGAAAACCAGATTAGCTCCATGGCTCATATTATATACCCCACACTAAATTCAAACTGGATTAATATTTCAAATCACAGACTCTCCAAGCTAGAAGGAAGCTTAGCAGTCAGTAAGTCTAGCCTATTATACCTGACCAAGATTTTCCTCTAAAATATACTCAAGCATATTTTTAAAGGGCATAAAACTCATAGTTTAAGAAGTTGGATCATAGTATGTAGCTTTCACGGTTGTGCAGAAGCAAACACTCTTGGCTGTTCCACAAAGAGAAGAAATTAGAGAAGGCAGAATAAGGGCTCCAGACTTTTAGTGCTGGAAGGGTCCTTGGAGGTCATCCTTTATTTCAGAGCTGCAGAAAGGGAGGATGAAGAAGGTTGTGGCTTTTTTACCTGGTGAGCTCATCCACCACCAGGATCTGATGTTTGTTAATGATGCTTTAATCCGTCTCTGCTGCCCTCCAATCTCACATCTCCAAAAACCGGGACGTCCAGTAAACATCTTAAACACCAAATGTCCAAATGGAACCCTCATCTCTTCTCCTAACCCTCTCCCTTCCCTATCACTGTCCCAGGAACCCAAGCCAGCAATCACCCTGAACACATCCTTCACTGGCACATCCACATTGTTGCCAAGACCTGTCAATTTCACCTCCACAGCATCTGGTCAATTGCACCTCTGCACCACCTCTTGTTGATTTCACCTCTGTACCACCTCTCCACCATCTTTGGGTAGATGCCCTACCCAATAGTGGAGCATCCCTCCACTATGCCCCCTTCTCTCCTCCATTCAACTCTCTGCTGATTACTTTCTATGTAATCCATCTACAACTTATTTGTGCATAATTGTTTATATGTTGTTTCCCCTTACATGTGAGTTCCTCGAGGGCAGGAACTGGTTTTTGCCTTTCTTTGTATGCCCAGCAAGTTTGCTCAAGGCTGAGGGCACATAGTAGGTGCTTAATAATTGTTTATTGACCAACAGATGTGGTATTAAATGATTGATAATTTTATAATAATAAATTTTATAATAATTAAATGATTAATTTAATAGGAAGTAGTAATCATAAAATTATTAAGCAAGAGCTTGACAGGCTGTCTCCTCCAAACCCCTCATTTGGGGGATTAAGCATTAATTAGGCCCTTACTAAGGGTCACTGCTGGTCACTCTTCCTTCCTAGATACAGTCTCCTCCCTGGGCTTTCAGTGACACAGCTCTATCTTGGTTCTCCTCTGTGTTTAAGTTTCTCAATTATTCTCTCCCTGCAGGAATCTGGACCTGAAGGGAACTTAGACCTTTGTATCTTCTCTCTTGAAGCTGGAAGCCAGAGGACCAAGGATCCACCCTCTTCCAAGCTCTCACACACTCATATAGGTTAAAGAACATTGTCTCCAACAATGAAGCAAGTCCTAAGCACATGGGCTTAGGGCCCAGGTTACATTATCATCTGGTCCATAGCTGTCTGTCTTTGCCATAAGAGACCAAAAGTTTTGCTAAAATGGAGATTAACTATCTACTAATTTAGTAATCTTGTCAAAAGAGAAATTAAATCAGTTTGGCTAGGTTCTTGAGAAAATCAGGCTGACTTTTTGGAATCACTGCTCCCCTTTTGAGATGTTCCTAAGCACCTATTTAATAATATGGGCTAGAATTTCCCCAGGAATCACAGTCAAGCTGCCTGGCCTGCAGATTTGAGACTTTTGTTTTCTTTCCTTTTTTGAAAATAGGAATCTGTGTTCTTCCACAATCTTGTGGCACCTCTTTTGTTTTCCAGGATCTTTCAGGTACTCCAACATGCCTAGGACATAGATGTCATGGGGTGAGGGTGATATGGTCAGACTTGTACTTTAGGAAAATTCTGTTGTCAATTAGGCATTTAGCAACTTGGGTCTAGAGCTCAGAAGAAAGACTGGGGATTGGTCTGGAAGGTGTCTGCATAGGGATGCTCATCAGACCCATGGTGTTCAAGGAGGGTGATCTTGGACAAGTTACAGCTCTCAGCAAGAAGAGAAGGGGACCCAGTCAGATGTGCTCTAGCATGGGGGCCAGCAAAGGAGACTGAAGAAGAGCCAAGGCAGAGCCCACTAAGGAAAACCCAGAAAGGAGACAATGTTTAGGAAAAGAGAGGTCAACAGAGGCAGATACTGCTGCTGAGAAGTCCAGAAGGATGAGCACTGAGAAAGGCCATAGGTTTGTCCATTAAGAGGTGATTTGGGGGAGGGCAGTTTCAGGCGAAAGATGATCAACTTAGAAGCCACATGACCAAGAGTTGAGAAATGAATGAGAGGTGAAGACAATAAGTGTAGATGGCTTTCTCTAGTAGTTTGGCCATGAAGGGGAGAAGGGGTAGTGAATGGTAGTTTGTGTGGATGTCAGGGTCAAGTTAAAGGGTTTGTTTAGTTGGTTGGTTTGGGGTTGTTTTTTTTTTTTTTGCTTTTTGGAGGGAGGAAGGTAGGGCAATTGGGGTTAAGTGACTTGCCCAGAGTCACATGGCTAGTGTAAGTGTTAAATGTCTGAGGCTAAATTTGAACTCAGGTCCTCCTGACTCCAGGGCTGGTGCTCTATTCACTGAACTACCTAGCCACCCCTGTTTGGTTGTTTTTAAGGCTCTAAGAGATCTGGGCATATTTGTCATCAGTAGGGAAGCAGAAATGTGGTTTGGAATCAAAGATTTAGAGCTAGTGGAGAACTCAGCAGCCATCTAACCTAATGTTTTCATTTTAGAGATGAGGAAACAGGAAATCCAGAGATGAGTGACTTTTCCAGGGCCATACACAGAGTAAGTCACCAAGTCAGGATATGAACCTGATTCTGACTCCAAAGCAGCTCCTCTCTGGTTTTCTCCACTGATAATCAGCAGTGCACACAGAGGCAGAGAATGAAGGGGAAGGGAATCCCAGAATAGGCTTTGGAAAGGGATGAGCAGGGACAGGACAGGGACCACAGTACTCAAGGCTAGAAGAGGGCATGGAAGTGAACTGGTTAATGACATAAACAAGAATTTTGACTAAGGATGCTGAGGCACAGGGAGGGAGGGGAGAAGCAGAGAATGACTTACTTAGCTATAAAAAAAACTGCTCCCAGGAACATTATTAGTCATAGCAAAAAATAACAAACAAACTGGTCTATGCACTCAGTTACTGACCATGGACGGGCTAGATTATGGCTATGAGGATCAAGGAAATGATCACCTCATAAGAAATAATAGACATAAAAGAATTCAGAGAAACAAGGGGAGACATGAAACAAGCTTAGCTGAGGGCAGGGGCTGTCCCCGCCTTGCACCATAGCACCCATGCCTGAGGAATGCTGGAGAAGGAAAGAGTTCAAAGGGGGATTCAGCAGCTGTGACCAGGGCAAACCTCTGACTATCTTGCCAAAGTTGATACATGATCTACAGAGATCTCCAAATGAATTGTAAAGAAGTTTGTGGTTCCATGGACAAACTTTTTTTCATCACCATTATTATTCATTGAGTGTTTGTGTTCATTGATGGTTACTAGGGTTAAATAATAATAAAAGCTATCTTACCAAGGCTAAAAAGGGGGGGGAATGGAGGGTTATGGGCCACTTCCCTTGCCCCCCATTTACAATGAAGTGGCAATTTCATCTCTTCCATCTCTGAGAATCTGAGAAAGAGCCCAGAGTCCCATATCCAAAGCTCTGGGTTCAAGTGGCAACTGGAGGTCGATGGCCCCACTACAAGGATGAGAAAACTGGGGCACAGAGACTTGTCTGAGGTCATGGATCTGGCCACATCGTCCAACTCCAAAGCCAGGGTTCCTTCCAATTCTCCCACGTACCCCCTACCCTCCCAACATAAATTTTACTCTGTGTATTCTGTGCACGCAGCATGGAACCAGCACAGAGTTTTGTTTTGTTGTTTTGTTCCCCCTCCCCTCCCCCAAGGGCAGTTCTGGACTATGGCAATAATGTCCTGTTTGCTCTCCCAGCCGTCTGTCTCTCCTGTCTCCAATGGTTAGAATCTAACCCTTTCACAAACTACCCAAATAATCTTGCTAAAGCACAGCTCAAGAGACTGATGGCTCCCTAGTACTCCCAGGATCAAGCCCAAACTTCTCTGCTGGGCATTTAAAGCCCCTCCCAAACTGACTTGGCCTGGCCCTCCTTGCCCTGGTGCAGTCCGCTTCTCAGCCGCAGACGGACACCCCCTGACCCCCTCTGCCCAGCATGCCTCCCGTCCTTCCTGAGCCCCTTGTGTGGCACCCGCCCCCTCCCTCCTGACCGAGGGGCCCGCTCAGGGAGCGGTGGGGGGCGGGGGGGGGGCGTCCTTTCTGCACCCATCCAGGCCGGAGTTTGCTTTGCTGGACTTGACACATTTGTAACAGAAGTTTTGTTTTTCTTTGTAGTAAGGGGTTGGGGGAGGGTGCTGGGATGGAGGGAGAAGGCGGGGAGGAGGGAGAAAAAGAGCATTTTCATTGATTGAAAAAAAAAACAAACTTAATTTTACAAGTATCCTCGTGTGACCCTAAGCAAGTGATACGATTCCTCGACGCCTCAATTTCATAATCTGTAAAATAAAAGAGGGTACAGCTGCCCCCCACCCATTGTTTAGAGATAATCTGGGGCGAGAATGCAGGGCCCCTCCCCCTCCGCCCCCGCAGCCCTGAACACCGCAGGGGTGGAGGGAGATACAAAGTAGAGCCTCCCTCACCCCCCTGAGCTCCCGGCACAAACACTCCTCGCTGCAGACCCCCGCTAGGAGCCTCGGGCGGGCGGGCAGCGGGACTTCCCGGCCTCAGTTCCCACATCTGTAAAATGGCAAAGCAAAATGTCCAGCTCCAAAGCCAAGGCCCTACTGTGGGACCCCGGATTTTCTTCTTGGTAGAAAGGGGCGGCTGCGGATGGGAGCTACAACATACACCGTGCACCACCGCCGGCCGCAGCCGCGTCTCAGGGTGCTTCTTTGTTATAAGGGAGGCTTTTATTGGCAAGGAGACTCTTGGGAAAGGATAACAATGTAAACAAACCTTGGTTAATTTCGCTTTTTAGTTAATTACAGAGGTGTACGGAAAACGTGGAAAGTTGTGCCCAGCCAGGGTTTGACAGCTCCCTGACTGTCAATCTTTCCATCGGTGGGGGGAGGGGTCCTTGAATCCCGAAGCCTTTAAAGAGCCTCAGCATCCTGTCCCATCCAGCCTTCACACCCCCACACCCCCCCTCACCCCGAGGCCCAGAGGAGTGGATAGCCTGCAGACAAACGAAGCTAGGGTTCGGAGTGGACCCCAGGATCTGGAGCAAACCTTACGGTCCAAGCCAAAGCCCAGAGAGGGGAAGACACTTGGCCATGTTCACACAGCAAAAGACCATCAGAGAGAGCACTGACTTGGGGGGCCCAGGAACGTTGTTCAAGTCCCCTGTTCTGTCCTCTGGCCCCCTGTAAAATGACCAGTGGCCAGACTCCAGATCCAGAGTCTCCCTGCTCCCCTCCACTTCACACATTCCATGGCTCCCAGGGACAGAGCACAATGCCAAGGATGGGGGCAGAGGGCGGGGGCACCGAGTAGCTCCCCAGTCCACACCCCCACAGAAGCAAGGGCAGAACAGCTGGAGTAAGCCTTTGTCTGGGCATTAGATGCCCTCCCCATCTGACTCCTCCATCCCTGCCCTGCCCACCTAGGGCTGTGTGACAGAAGGCAGGGCCTCTCTGAATATCTGAGGCTGGCCCTTGGTCAGGTCTCCTCCCTACTAATTGGAGTGCAGAATGCCCTTCCCCTCACCCCTGGCTGCTGACCCCAGCCATCCTCCAAAGCTCGGGTAATCTATGAATTTATCTGGTTTCTGTGGAGCCCTGAAAGGCTTGACCAACGCTTTACACCGACTGTCCCCCTTGGTCTTCATAACCACCCTCTGAGACAGGCATTATATTATACCCACTCACAGATGAGGAGACTGAGTCTGGGAGGAGTTAAGCCACTTGCCCAGGGTGGCACAGCTAGTCAGTATCTTGGTTAGGCTTCTACGGCTTCCTGGCCACAGCTCAGGCACTTTGTCCTTCAGGCCTTTCTCTGGAGAGGGGAGGAGGGGGCCTCTTGGGGAAGGGGAAGAAGAAGGCTTGGCTGTCCTGGGCACCTCCTGAGATGGGGGGCCCAGGAGGAGCCATCAGTCTGAGGGAGAAGCTGCTGGGCTGGATCATCCTTCCAGTGTGTGGAGGCCAGGGCTGGTGAGGGGGTTCTGGGGAGAGCCAAGAGGCCCAGGCTTGAGGGGTGGCTTTGCCATCCACACCATGTCTTCTATTCACTCCTCCTTTTGTCCCTCAGTTTCCTTAACTGTAAATTCTAAGGTCCCTCCCGGAGTACAGTATGGCTTCTCTGTTTCTGGGTGCCTCCCAACTCTGATAATCTCTGTTCTTAAGACCCTCCCGGTTCTGGTAGTCTATGGTCAGGTCCTATATTAGGTGGTCCAGGGCCTGGGGGCACAGCCTGCAGGAAATCAGGGAAGCTGGGCCCTGGAACAGGGGTGGAAGATTTGATTGGTAACAAACAGTATAAGTGGGAAACAACCCCAAATGCTGGCTAAGGGTGGCCCAGCCCTACAAAGCTCTTCCCTTTCACTCAAGGACCCCCTGTTCTGAGCCTTCATCAGCATCTTGCCCAGACTGCACAGTATCCCCAGGGCTAAGGTCATGAAGGCTTCCCTGGGGCCTTGAGGCTGGGCTTCCTAAGTGGGGCAAGTGGCCAGGCAACTCTGGCCTGTGCAGAGGCTGTGCCCTCCCCTGGGGAGACACTAGGTGTCTAGGAATCACCAGGGCACAAGGTGTCAGGGGGTGGGATACCTCCTTTGGGCCCCAGTGGGTTGGTTGCTCATTGTGGGACCGTCCTTTTTGACTCAGGCTGGTGATGACCTTGCCCTCAGACCCCTAAGGAACCACCTTGTCTTCCCCTGTCACTGTGCTGATCAGATAACGGCCTGTGACATGTTTTAGTTCTCAGGCAGGCAAGCCCTAGGAGGGAACAAGGGGTGTTTGGCCAGGAGAAGGTTCAGGAGAGTCCTAGATGGGAGCTCAGAGGACCCAGGGTCAGACCACAGTTCTCCCACTGAATCCTGTATGGGGCCGGACAGATAATTCCATCTCTACTAGCCCCATCCTTTACCAGATGACCTATGGAGGGCCTTCCAGCACTGAACATATGGTCCCATTAAGTCCCTTAGCCTCGGGGGGGAGGGGCTCAGTGCCCACATCTGTAAAATGGGGATAATCATCTCAGCCAGGACTTGGGGGAGGCTACTAGAAATGAGGCCTGCCATGCCTCCTTCTGCAGACTGGGAGAGCCCCGCACCCAGGGTGGATTCTCCATTGGGGAACTTTGTGGCCTCCCCAACTTCTCCCCGTGCTTTGGCCACCTTCAGTTGTGTGCAGACAAGCTGTCTTGGTGGGGGGTGGTCGGTGAGGATGGTTCCCTCAGATGGGGTGATGAACTGCCAATTAGGCTGACCGCCAGCTCCCCTGGTAAACCACTGGTAAGCCACTGCCAGGCCAAGGCCTGTCGAGAGCAAGCCTTTGCTAGCGCCGCAGAATCCAGGCCTCTGTGGAAGGGCCTCTGCCCAGGTGTGCAGACCTTGCTCCAGACCTCAGGCCTGGTCATTTCATAGAAGGTGAAACTGAGGCTGGAAGGAAATGAAATGCATAAGATGAGCCAAGTCAAGCCTGGGCCTCCAGGCTGTGCTAAGGCAGTCTGCTCTCCAGCAGATGCTCCAATGAGCTTTTCCCTTCTCTTCCCCATAGAATCAGGAGACCTAGGGAAACTCCACTTTGACCCTGGCTTTCTATGCTATTCAAGGGGTTTTGTCCTGCAGGACAGGAGGCTAGCTGAGGGCCATGAGCCTCCTTCATGCCCCTTGAACTCAGCAAGACTGGACTGGGGATTGTTCTGAAGGAAGGCCTGGCCCCTGGGCAGTGGGGGCAGGGGTAGAGGAAGATGTCCCTCATTGCCATTAATGATATCAGCACAGAACTCCATGGTCTGCCAGTGCCCATTGGCATGCAGCTTTCTGTGCCACATTTCAGGTTAATTAGTCACACCTTTAAAGTCATTAATTGGGAATAAAATTACTTGGGGAGGAAAGGAAGCCCATGCCTTAGATGTCACCAGGCACAGGTCTCAGGGTTTCACTCAGAAGCCCTTGGCTGTCACACTGAGCCAGCAAAGGAACCACAGAACAGTTGATTTGCTCTTATTAGCGCTCTTGACCTTCCATAATCCAGGAGAGTGAGGAGGTCTTACTGCTTGGCAAAGGGCATTCCTAGACAGGAATGGGAGGGGAAGCCAGGAGCCTGGGCTCTTGTGGAGACTGCTTCTAGAGCTTTGGGAGTTCCTGCCTCAGTCATCTCATCTGTAAAATTAAGGGCTTAAACTAGATTATGCAACAAATCCTTCCTTGCTTCCCTAACCCTAACCTGAGCTCTGAAGTATCTGACTACATTTTCCCGTCTAGCTCTGACACTCCATGTTCTAAGATTCCTCCCATCTGAGATTCCTTATTCCAAGGTCTCTCCCAGGTCCAATATTGTCCTAAAGTCCCTCCTGCCTTGACATTTCCTGCCTGTACAGATGCCCCAAAAAGCCAGGGAAACCATTCATTTACATTTGAAATTTTTAAATAAGCATCCTGTCCCAGAAAGGCTCATTCAAAGGGAACCCAAGCCCAGGCATAGTGGCCCAACCCACACCTTCCCAACTGCTGCCTCCTGACCACTGACCTGGGAGAGTTGGGAGGGCAGCCTGCCAGGGAAGTGGCCGTCAGGATCTAATTCATGCATGGGCCTCATTTCACAGGACTGGGGCTTTCAGATTATGATTCATTTCTGGGGATGAGAAAAAATTTTGAGCTTAGAAAGAGAACCCACAGGATCCCAGGCTTGGAAAGCAGTGATTCCAATGGAGAGCCTGGGGCTGGCTCTCCTCTTGGGACTCCCCAACACATGGTCATCCAGCCTTTGCTTGCTTAGCCCCAAGAGCAGGCAGCTCAGTACCTAGGGAGTATATCATTCCATCCCCTATGGTTTAAAAGTGCTCTGACAGGTCCCCCACTCTGTTTCTAGACCCTTTGTTGGGAAGGTTTTCTTTATATTGAGCTGAAATCTTTGTTCTCTATAGATAAGCATAAACAAGTGAAATTCCTCTTCCCAATTCAAGTCAACATCTATTAAGCACATACTGTATGCCAGGCACTGAGGATACAAGAAAGGCAAAAACCAATCCCTGCCCACAAGGAGCTTGAAGTCTAATGGGGGAGACACTTTAACCAGCTACAGACAAGATCAGTTGAGGGTAATGAACAGAGGGGAAGTCCTAACAGTGAGGGGGATCAGGAGGGCTTCCTTCAGAGGGTCAGCCTTCCCCCTCTGTCCTTTCATCTCCAGGCCACTACAGGGGCTTTGAAGGCCTTCAGGACGGTCTCTGCCAGCCTTCCTCGCTTCAGACTCCAGAGCCCACGGGTCAGTCCTCTGCCTCGCCCCCCCCCTCCCCACTATCCTCCTTTTTCTCCCCCCTCCCCCTCCCTCTCCTCCTCCCCCTCCTTCCCCCCTCCTCTTCCTCCTCTTCCCCCTTTCCCCCTCCTCCTTACACCACTCTCCATCCAACTCTGGCTCTGGCCATAGGATCAAACCCCAGCCCCATTACTGCTCAGGGGCTGGCCACCCCTAGCCCCCTTAGCCTGCCTGCCTCTTCTCAGGCTTTCCTCCCCAGCCACCTTCTCCCAGGTGGGTCACCTTCCCCAGCTAGAAGGTGAGCTCCTGAGGGCAGGGGCTAGCTCACTTTGGGGTTTGTGCATAAGTAGCAGTGCCCAGCCCAGACCTAGGGCTCTGTGGCTGGTCATTCATTCTGTCACCGAGTGCCTAGAGCTTTACCTGTTAAATTGCATTTGACTGAGCACAAAATCAATTCTGTGCTGGCATTAAAATAGACCCGTTCGTAAAATGCCCAACATGAGATGGATTTCTGTGACCTTCCTCTGCAGGTCTTCCCGAGTGGTTCTTGATGGGGGAGAGCTACCTACACTTTTACATCTCATCCAAGTATCACGTGGGAAGGGCAAGTCTGTTCTGCCTGGAGCCGAGGGAAAACTCCCTGAGGGCAGAGGGCAGTGTTGATTGGTTTGTTATCCCCTCACACAGCCACCGGCACAAGCTAGGGGCTTGCTAAAGGATCTCAAATTAAAGTTTATTTTTCTCTCTTCCTTCTTTCCTCCCTTCCTTCCTTTCTTCCTCCCTCCCTCCCTTCCTCCTCCCTCCCTCCCTTCCTCAGTCCAAGGATTTGTCGAAATCTCGCTATTTGAACTCCAACTTCTTGCATCAATGAAAGGCATTTCCAAGTATCCTTCATCCCTGCTAGTGGCTGCCTACCTTACTGGCCTCCTGTGGCTGCCATGGTCATAGACCACAGGACCTGTGCAGACCTGCGGTCACTTTGGGGTCTGGGTTCTCTGCTCTCCCACCCGTGTGACTGTTCTCTCAGTTCTGCCTCAGCTTCTCCTGGCTTTACCACCTTGCCTCTTGCCTTAGTTACTTTCTCATTCCGAAGCTTCCTCCCTGGCCTAGGGGCCCTGCCATGGACCCTCCTTTCCCCATTGGTGAGGTCCTTTGGGGAATCATTTTGGGGAGGGGCCGAGCCAGGCCAGCGCCCTCCTTCCCTGCCCTCCCAGTTGGGCTGGGAGCCCTCTGTGCCCCTCACACAGCCCCAGCACCCGGCCTTTCACTCTGGTCGCTTGCCCATCTTTGCCCAAGGAAGGGCCACACATTATCAGGGGTGGGAGGCGCTGATCTGTGTGTCTTCATCCCAGAACTGCCCTTTGTACCCTTTGAGAACTTAACTATGAGCCAGTGAATAACTGGCAAATTTAGGTCAGTTCCTTGACTCAGATTTTTATCAGAAATACTTGAATTCTTTCCCCCAACTCTCCCTTTTATTCTTGATACCTTACTCTTTCAATAAAGGTGCTCAGACCCACCATTCTGCTGCCCTCCCCCCCCCATTGCCCCACATTCCTACAGTTCCCCAGTCACCTTCAATTCCCCCTCCTCCCTCCCTTCCCACTCCCAAAGGCCAAGAACTCACGGGGCCTTGTGTGCTCTGCCCCCCCAATCCTGTCCCTTTCTCCCCACTCACACAAGCTCGGAACCTACCACCCTCTCACCCAATGATTGAAATAGCATTGTAATTGGTTCCCCTGATTCTGTCCTCTGCCCTGCCCAATCCACAGACCTCCCCTGCTCCAGCAGCACTGGGGCTTCCTATGTCTTCCAGGATAAAGCACTAACCCTTCACAATTCAGCTCCTCCTTTTCTTCTCATAGTAACCCTCTCAGTGGTCTGAGCTGAGAACCCCAGGCTTGCTCTTCACTCCCCAGACAGGAAGTTCTCAGCTCTTCTCAGGCCACATCTTAGAACTTGGGATGGCTTCCCTGTGGAGCTCATATCCCTCCTCGCCCTGGAGGTCTTTCTCATCTCCCAGGTCATCCAAATTCCTTCCCTCCTTCTTAAATGATCATTTATGGACCTATTTTTCAGTTGTGTCCAACACTCCATGACCCCATTTGGGATTTTCTTGGCAGAGATACTGGAGTGGTTGGCCATTTCTCCAGCTCATTTTACAGATGAAGAAACTGAAGCAAACAGGGTTAAGTGACTTGCCCAGGGTCACAGCTAGTAAATGTCTGAGGCTGGATTTGAACTCAGGTCTTCCTGCCCTTTCTAGGCCAAGTGCTCTATGCACTACAGGGCCACTTGGCTGTTTCCATTTTGTTGTTTGGCCTTCATTCTCAAAGAGGACCATGACATCAAAGAGGTGATGCCATGTCTTGCAAATGAATTGAATTTAAGTGAGGCAGGGTTGTGCAGAGCCACCAGCCTCACCTTGTCCTCCAGAGCCATCTGGGTCCAGTGGTCAGATATTAATCAGGAAGGCTGGAGATGGCTACCTCCCATTTTGTACCATCTGGGGAAGGAAAGCGCCATGGCAGGGTCCATTTGCTGGCTACCTGGACTCACTGAGTGGGAAGGTCTTTTATTACAGACAATCAGACCCACTGGTCATGTTTTCAGTTTCATAAAGTAATAACTCTAAGATGGTTATGATTCATCATTTTAATATTTAAAATATTTTGATCATTCATCCATTTGAAATTTGTTGTGGTAAATATTGTGATTATTGCACCTGAAAATCTATTTTCCTCATGATTTTATAGCCATTTGCTAATATTTTTAATTGATTAGCAAGTTGCTTCCTCACTGATTCCATAAGATGGAAGGCTTGGAGGCAGAAGTAGCTCCAAGACCCACTTGTCAGACCCCCTTATTTTACAGATTAGGAAAATTGGCCCCTGAATGTGAAGGGACTTGCCTAGGCCACTCAGGTGTGATTAGGAAAGTCTATATTTGAACTCAGGTCTTTGGATTCTAAATCTAGCATTCTTTCCACTTAAAAACATGGCCACAAAATTGTGTGATCTTGGATTTTTCAAACATTAGTTAATCTATATGTTTGTCTATGTCTGTCTATCTACCCCTCTAAGTCTGGGTGATCTAACCTGTTCCTTTTATTGATTGTTTAATAAATGAATGAATGAATGAATGAAGCATTTAGTAAGCACTTGCTGTGTACAAACTGTGGTATTAAGGCTTGGAGAGCCTATACCGGCTCTTTGGGAGCTCACATTCCTTGGGGGAATGATCTAGGGACAGGTTGCTGCTTCCAGGCAAATGGAAAGGTCCGGGGTCCTCATGGCGCAGCAGCAGGGCAGATGGTCTGGCCTCTCTCCATCATCATTTCCACTGATAAAATCATATCCATTTTTGAGCAGAACCACTGGACTGGCTAGGAGCTTTCTTTGTGACCAGAATTATTCCTTCCAAGGTCTTCCATAGCTGTTGCTGCAGCCCCTTCAGAAGCCCCCACCCCCATTCCAGGTGCTTCCCAAGCTGATGCCTGTGGTCATGGGGCTGGATAAACGAGGCTGCTCCCAGGGCTCTTGGCCTGTGCCCAGCAAGATCAGAGAGATGATGATCAGGATGGTGGTGGTCTGCCCAGCCCAGCCCATGCTGCCTCCTGCTTCCACCAGCCCTACCCATTCAGAGATGCAAACGCTGAGGCTAGGCTCAGGGAGGTTCTGTTACTTGTCCAAGTACACACTCTTCTGTCTCTGATTTTGAGGTTTTCACACCTCGGTCTGCACCTGCCCTGATGGCTCTGCCCTAGTGGCTCAGTGTATAGACCAAGGGTATTCTTTGTGCTGCTCCTGTGGCTGGGAACACAGCCCCTCCTCACCTGCTCTTTTGTCCAGTGCCACATAATGGTGCGAATGGTGCCTGGAACAGAGTGGGCCCTTGGTGTTGATCAAGTCACTGGTGGCTTGGTTTGAGATCTGGTTCTGAGTGCCCCTTTTCCTTCCCTGCCCTCGTCTCTCCCTTAGGGGCTTGGCCCTTTGTTATAGTGGAATTTCATTTGTCAGCCGGATACTTCTCCCCCAGTTCTCCCAGAGTATCAGGTCCCCTCACATCTCCAGGTCTGGCAGCTGTCCCAGCTCTGGCTCCTAGCTGTTTCAGCTGAAGCCTTGCCTTGGTCCCTTCAGGGGAAGAGCAGGCTTTGTCAGATTCCTCTTAGCTTTGAGCCCCCTCAGAGATGCAGGGTCTTCATAGTCCTGGCTGTTGGGTCATTTCAGCCCCGTCTGATTCTCCATGACCCCATGTGGGGTCTTCTTGGCAGAGATCCTGGGCTGGTCTGCCTTTTCCTTCTTCAGCTCATTTTATAGATGAGGAAACTGAGGCAACCGGGGGAAGTGATTTATCCAGGGTCACACAGCTAGCAGATAGGATGTGAATCAGGTCTTCCTGACTCCAGGTTAGTACTCTATGCACTACCCCACCTAGCTGCCTCATAGTCATTAGACTAGTAGGAATATGATACCACCTTCATAGTTTTTCCTCCAACAAGAAAAATATGGTCACTGCCTGGGCTTTGGCAGTAATGGTTGTTGGTACAGTGGCCTGGAGTCCGGAAATTGTGTCCCTGAGCTCAAATCCAGTCTTAGACACTTAGCAGCAGTGTGACCCTGGGCAAGTCACTTCACCTTGTTGGCCTCAGTTTTCTCAGCTGTAAAGTGAGTCAGAGAAGGACAGGACAAACCATCCCATTATCTCTGCCAAGAAACCCCCAAATGGGGTCACAGAGAGTGAGAGGGGACTGGAATGATTCAGCAGCGAGGCCGTGGATCCAAAGGAAGGGGCAGAAGGCAGCCCCTGCCCTCCTGGAGTCTAAGGGGGAAACAGGAGACACACAGGAGGGAGATCATCTGAGACTAAAGAGCCCCACTTCTGTAAAATGAGGGGAGTAAGCCAGGGCAGGGGTCCTAACCACTTCTGTGCCATGGACTCCTGGGAAATCTGGTGTGGCATCTGCAGAGTTTCTAAATGATGTCTTTAAACTTACAAAACACATGAGATTCTAAAGGAAAACAAAGTTTTATAAAGACAGAGTTCTTTTCCCCCGTGTCAGTTCACAGAGCCCCTGACATCCCTACACAGATACCTTGGGAGGTATCTGTCAATGCCACATTAAGAACCTTCGGTCTGGCCCGACCCCCACCCTTCAGACAGAAAGAAACTGAGTCCCTGAGAAGAAGGGAAGTGACCAATACAAGGTCATAACATGGTGGTCAGTGGCAAAGCCAGTGTCCTTGTCTTCTGGATGCTTCTGCTACCCTTCTCCTTGGCTGCAGACCTGTCCTTCCCTGTATCGTGACAGACTCAGAGGAAGCAGAAGTCTGGAATCATGGCCTGGGCTCAAGGCCTGGCCTGCCGCCTCCTTCCTGGGTAATCTTGAGTAGGCCACTCACTCTCTGGGGACCTCAGCTCCTCATCTACAGAATGATGGGCTGGATGGAGTATCTCTGAGGTCCCTCCCCCTTTAAGCCTCCGGGACCAGGAGAGGACCTGAAAGGCCCTTCCCAGCTCTGGTAGGGATCACTAGGGCTAACTTTCTGCTCTTTGGGGCAGACCTAGGACTTCATGGGAATACGGAACTCCAAGTGCAGAAAAGCCTTCTTCCTGCTTTGCATCTCCAAGATTTAGTCATGGAGGCACAGAAATGCTAAGACTTGCCCAGGGTCACACAGCCAGGGTGTATCTGAGGCAGGTCACTCTGAGATCAGCTCTTGGGTATTTTGTGTGATATTTTCTGTAACCTGATCCAAGGAGCTATAGGAGCACCTCACAGAGCATCTGCCCATTTCCCCCAACCCGGCACCACTTCCGTCACTGCTCTCCTCCCGAGGAAATTTCACTGGCTCCCTATGGCCTGAAAGACCAAATTCTGTGCCCTCTCCTGGCCTCCCAAGCCCCAATGTGCAGCCCTAGCCTCCGACCCAGACACCCCCCTCCTTGTTCTCCCCAGACACGTCTCACACACTGTGCAGAACGTTCTTTTCCTACCCTCCATGGTGCTTGGTCCAAACACAGTCACATCATTAAGGAGTAGAAGAACCAGGACTTCAGCCTAGGACTTCAATGAAAACATCCTGTGCATGGGAGCAGCTCTGAGGAGCTGCTAAAAGTTTGGTTTATTGAGGCTGCCTCTCGGTTTTATCCTCTTCAGATACACCTCCCATAATGCACCTTTCCTTCTAAAAATGGTTAAACCTATCCAAGTGACTGCATTTGACAGTATATGTAACCTTCTGCACCCCAGCCCCCCCCTGCCAAAGGTGGGGGTGCTTCCTTCCCTATTGACTTTACAGCCAAGCTTGGTCATTACAATTACTTGGTATTTGGTTAAGTGCAAATATAGGTTTTTCTTACTGGTTTCTGAGAAAGAACAGCATCCCTAGTGAGCCAAAGTTTTCAATGGGGCACATTGGGCACCATTAATCTCTTACACATCAGATAGGCCCACTGAATCACAGGAGACTGAGACCTGGGAGGTGGCCTTGCCCAGGTCCCTGGGAAGGGGAGGTCCCTAGGAAGGAAGAGGCAAAGTCCAACATCCAAAGCCACCCCTCTGACTCCAAGGCACAGAATCACAGAAAGGGGTGATTGAGATTGAAAGGGGCTGCTGCAAAGGGTTCTGGGTTTGGAAGGACCTGCCAGGGCTCGGGCTCTGCTGGTGAACACACTGGGACTCTGCATCTTCACTGCTATGTTAGAGGTCTGCCATTATGAAGTGCTATTCATGTAGAAAAGATGCAGAGATGAGATGTGGGCTCTCAGATGGCACTGGAACTGCCCCACTGGCTGAGCTCAAGAAGCTATCATCGGAAACAAGTCTTCAATGGAGTGCCTCAGGGACCTGTGTCTGGCCCTATACTGATGAACCGTTTTCTCAGTGACTTTGAGGAAGGCACAGGTGGTGCCTTGTCAAACCTGAAAATGACACAAAATTCAGGGGAAGGGTGGTCTAGTCAGGAACCAAAAAGTAACAAGCTAGAACCCTGAACTGACTAAAAAAAAAGAATGAAAGCTGATAGGGACAAATGTAAAGACTCACACTTGGGCTCAAGAAATAAACCTGAGAACATCATGGGAGAGGTAGGGACAGGTGGAAGTTTGTCATAAAAGATTTCCGGGCTTAAGTTGCAAGGTAAAATGTCAGCCCTGGGATGGGGCAGCCTCAGAATTAAACTGATGCAACCAGGGGGGTCTTGGGCTGCGTTGAAGGTCATTCACTTCCTAAAATAAGGAGGAGTTGGCCCTATTATCTGCCCTGGCCAGACTCTATGTGAGACACTGCCTCATGCTCCCAGCAGCACATTTTCAGATGTACGAAGATGAGCTAGAAAGCATGGAGAAGAGGGTGGCTAGACCACAAAGGGCTCCAATCTGTGTGCATAGGGATCCACTGAAGGCACCAGGACACTTAGCTAGGGGAAGAGAAGGCCATGGGAGGCATCTTCATGGACTCGAAAACTGCAGCGAAGAAGGTGGAACCAGCTTGTCCTGTCTGGGACAACAGGGCACAGCAAGGACAAATGGGTCAGGAGTGCAGAGAGACAAGGGGGATGAGAGCCTGCCTGGAGGGGAAGTGGCTGCTCAGGAAGGGAGGAGAGGCCTGTGTTCTCCCTCCACTGGAAGCCCCATTCAATGGGAAGCTCCTAGGAGCAGGGCTTGTCTTCTGCCTCTCTGTATCCCCAGCACACAGAAGTCCCTGGTACAGTCTATGCTTAATAAATGTTTATTGATTCAAAGTCTTCAGCATGACCATTTGTTGGATATATGGATCAAGGAAGGGATTCTCACTCAGGTTTCAATAGGACTCCCTGGCCAGCAAAGTCATATTCAGCTGGAAAATGCTGGGATGATATCCCATGAAATGTGCACAGTACCTGCAGTGCTGTGGCCTTAGAGCTCAGGCCCAGGAAGGGAGGAGGGCCTGCTCCCATCAGCCCCCAAGGAGTTCCTAGCCCCACCTAAGTATGTGCAAACCAAACAGATGTGGATGGGTGGGAGGCAATAAGGCTTCTTCTAGAAGGCCAGCCTTTGGCAAAGCCAGGAGGAAGAGCATCCCTGGCTGGGGCCACATGCCCAAGGTCCCACAGCTAATAAGGGGCAGACAGAATTCCATCCCCCTCCCCTATGCTGTGCTGTCTGTCCAGAGCATCACAGGCTCTGAGAGTTGGGGTGCCTTGGCCGGCAGGCAGCCCGTGCTCCCCAGTCTTAGAGGAGGCGGGTTGAGATCTGACAGCAGGTATGTGTGAATGGAGGCTGACAGTGGGGCAGTGGCAAAATTTTAGAAAATGATTATTTCTGAAATTCCTCATCATCGACCTTCAAGTTTGGCCAATGAGGCAAGACTGTTCTCTCTAGTTCTCTTATGTGTCTATCAGTCAGTCAGTGGTCACTGAGTGCCTTCTCTGTGTGCCAAGCACTGTGCTAAACACTGGATGATGGAAATGGGAATTTAAGTCCCTTAGAAAGGAAGCAGAAAATAACACCGGGGGCTGGTCTCCTCCAAATAGACCCGAGCTCATTGAGGATGGACCTGATTCTGTCACCTCTAAATTGGGAGAGACTGGACCCTACAATTCAGTGAACCCATGTGGGGTCTGCTAGCCTGATCTGACCTCAGGGATACAGAGACAGAACCAAAATCGCCCTTCCCTTGAGGGCTACATTAAATTTGTAGGTACTTAAAATAGGGTTTGTTGGGTGAATGAATTCGTGAGCCACAAGCCTCCCCTTGGAGCCTCAGGCCTGGGTCTTAGTGGAAATCTGGGTGCATCCGCAACAATCCCACCAGTCCCAGCAGTCAGAAGCAGTTTTTGTTCTACCACAGTAAGAAACCCCAGATTGCAGGGGGTTGGGGACCCAAGGCAGAGCTTACCTGGGGTGCGGCCTCTGTATCTTCCTGGCTTAACTATATATCCTGGTTAAGTGTAATGCCTTGTGCTAAGGAAATCCTAAACTCTTCGAAATTCTCCAAGTACGGTGCCTTGGTTCAAAGGCCTTGTCTCACCATCTAGTTATGCTCTGCCTGTCCCTGCTAGGCCCAGGCCCCTCCAGATCCGGGGCTTCCTGACAAAGTAAACCCCTCCTGGTTTAAACCGGGGAGGAGGTGAGAGGTAATTGCCAATCTGGGTTTTTCAAACTCTGCACCTCGAGGCTGAACGATGAGCTTTGATCTCTGTGAGGGGGAGGGAGCCTGAGTGGGGCCCCCGGGTCAGCCAGGCGCTCCCAGGCCCAGCACAGCCCTGCATAGGCAGCAGGGAGGGACATTTGCATTTCAAAGGCCCCCTTGGCTCCCCCGATTGGAAGGAGTGTTAAAGAGAGATTACACATAATTCTTAATGACTTGAAACAAGTCTTGTTAATTGGTAACCACCCAGCTGAAGGCTGCTGCAGGGGTTTTTGAAATAAAACACAGAGGGGCAGTTAAAACTAATTCCATATTACAGGAAGAGGTTGGGGTGAGCCAGAAGGGAGACTAAGGCTGGGCGGGGAGGAGGGAGCCTGCTAGTCTGCTGGGCACCCTCCTGTGGGCTCTCAGAGCCGGAGGGCCCAGGGAAGCAAGCCAACATTGATTGTCTACTGTTTGGGGCACTGTGCTAGGCACTGGAGAAGAAGCAGAAGCCAGTCCCTGCCCTCAAGGCACTTACCCCTAATGGGGAGCAGGCCTGCCAACGTGTATAGATAAACCAGGCCATACATGGGATCAATAGGAAGCCATGAACAGAGGGAAGGCCCTGGAAATGCCCCTTGGGGAAGGCTTCCAGTCAAGGGGGATCCCACCTGGGACTTCAAGAAGCTTGGGCAAGCCCGAGACAGGGATGAAGAGGGAGAGAAACTCCAGGCCTGGGAGGCAGAGAGGATACTGGGAGCCCCAGCCTGGGACTGCTGGGAGGCCAGGGTCCTGGAGGGAAGAGAACATGGGAGACAGAGGGACAAGAAGACTAGACTGTAAGCCTGAGAAGGCCAGAGCCGGGAGCTTAGAACACAGAACGTGAAATGTCCAGACCATGGAACAGAGAAGGCCAGAGCCAGGAGGGAGCTTAGAACACAGAACGTGAAATGTCCAGACCATAGAACAGAGAGGGCCAGAGCTAAGAGGGAGCTTAGAACACAGAGCATGAAATGTCAGGCAGAGCTGGGTGGGACTCCAAACCACAGAACAGAGGGCCAGAGGTACAAATGACCTCAGAAAGTGGGTCTGAACCAGAAGACCTCTTAGCACAAGGGCTCCCAACCTGGGGGCCATGAACTTGTTTGTTTCTTTACTATTTTGTTAACTGTATTTGAATAGATTTGATTTCCTTTGGAAAACTAAGAATTTTCTTTGTGTATTCTGAGGCGTTGAGACCCAGAGAGCTGGGGACACCCCAAGACACAGAACATCGGGGCTGAGAGGGACCTTAGGAGCTGGAACCCAGAATGTCAGACCCCAGTGAACCTTGGAGCTGAGACAGTGGACTGCCCCTGAGCTGGGGAGAGGCAGGCATTGGAAGGTGAGCCCCAGAGAGGAGGTCACAGGCTAGTCTGGCCCAGTTCAGACTACAGTGTGTGAGTGAGTCCTGCCTCGGCCAAAGAGAAGATGGCTGGCTGGTCACAAAGTGGGAAAAGCCTTCAAGGAGGGGTTTTGTGAACTACATTTAGAGGGCCTCTATCTCTGCTCTGACATTCATGGACTGTGTGTCCTGGTGAGTCCCCCATGGCCAGAGGGACAGAAAGTGATGAATTTTTCCTGTTGATCAGCAGAACTTTTCAACACATCAAGAAACCCAGCATGGGCCTGATGATCTGTGCAGCTGCGGGCAGGCCAGCCTCTGAGAGGAGGCCAGGGAGGTACCTCCTCCTCTCCTCTGGGGTGCCAGGCCAGCCTTCTGAGTTTCTATTGATTTTCGGTCTCTCTGTCTAGCAGCGGTCAGCCCCATGTGCTCAGTCCATGCAGCGTTTTTGGTTTCTCAGGACATTCCAAGTTTCCTATGGCAAAGCATTGTTTGGTGGCGTCCAAGTGCCCCCCCCCCCCACTCTACCCATGTGCTCGGCCTTCTCCAGTCCAGGGGCTCCTGCTTTATGTCCAGGTGGCTGAGGGCTGCTATCGGCCTTTCGGTCTAGATGGGGTCCTTTTTGCCAGCGGCCTCCTTCGGATTTGTGCCTAGCCGGGAGATCTCTGGGTTAGAGGGCATGGCCCTATGTGGGATAAAGACCCTAAAGACCCCTTACCCAAATAAAACTCAGAGGTTTCTCCAAGTAGAAACAGAAGCTATTTATTTCTAAACAAGTCTCGCCAGAGTTGGGATCACCTGCCAGAATATGCACCCGTAGAGGGAGGCAAAGTACAAACTCATGCAAGCAGTTCCATACCCTTGTACAAACCCCCAAGCCCCAAATCCCCTCCCCAGTATCTGGACCTTCATTCCCAATGGTGGGAGTATGTGTCCTTACAACCCTCTTACCCAGTACAGATGCACACTTCAATGATTTCCCTTATTTATCAGAAATAAGCCATTACAGATGACGTGTTACTGTTTCTTGTTGAACAAAAAGCAGGCAAATTACAGAAACACCTGCAGACATGTGATTTGTTGCCAAAAGTAGGCGATTTACAGATCACTTGTGGCTGTTCTTGTTTACCATATTATTCATTGCTTTTCTTGTTTTCCTCAAGACTGTGTATTCTATAAAAAAATAAAATTTGGGCCTATCAAGACTAAAGCCCAGCTCAAGTTTGGTGGCTGTCTCCTTTACTTTATGAGAGTATTTTCACTTGTTCCACTCAGCCCTAACTTCCTGCTGGGTCTCCCTGCCTCGAGGCTCTGTTCCCTGTAACTGTTGGTCATTCCTTTAGAGCCTGACCTTGCCATTCACCTCCTTAAGAACATTCGAAGGCTCCCTCTTGTCCCTAGCATAGATAAAAATCCTTCAGCTAGACTTCTTGCAGCCTAGCCTGTCTCTGCAAGGCTCCCTTTGGCTCACCCATAGGCAGACTAAGGATGACTGGGGTTTGGACCCTCCCAGATTCTTACCAGCTCTATGACCCTGGCTTCGAAGCCTGGAAGCTGCTGCTCTCACAGCCTCAGTTTTCCGTCTGTAAAATGACCTCTGAAGTCCCTTGAAGCTCCAGGCCAGCCCATTGGGCACCCCTCAGGCCTGGCATTCCCTTGGAGCCTAGCCTAGGGGTCGTCTCCTACAGGGGGCTGCTCCTGCCCCGGCCCACCCCTGTTTAATGTTCTCAGTGTTACTGGTCAGGACTTCCTATCCATGCTTTGTGTTTACATAATAGAAGAGCCTTGGGGCTCTTGAAAAAGTCCAATTTTTTTTTTTAATTAAATCATTGAATCCTAACATTGTTTGGAAAAGGCCTGAGAGTGCTTGGTTCAAGTATCTGAGGCTCTCCTTGGAAGGGCTTTGGGTCTATCACATCACACAGGAGAAAACCAAGACCTCAAGAAAACACCCATAGGGACAGAGCTGAGTCTGGAACCCGAGGCTCCCAGGGCTCCCAGCTCCCAGGGCTCCCAGCTCCCATGGCTCCCCGGCTCCCAAGGGTCCCAGCTTTCAGGGCTCCCAGGGCTCCCAGCTCCCAGGACTCCCAGATCCCAGGGCTCCCCAGCTCCTAGGGCTCCCAGCTCCCAGGACTCCCCGGCTTCCAGGGCTCTCCGGCTCCCAGGGCTCCCAGCTCCCAGGGTTCCCAGGGCTCCCAGGACTCCCAGGCCTGGCTCCTTTCCCCAGTATCAGGCTTCTTCTCTAGCAGGTTCCCTCATTTAATTGGAAAGATGTAAACATGGGCAGAAGGAAGGGAGGGAGATGAGCTGCCCTGTGAAGGATGGGTAGGATTTGGAGAGGAGGAGGTGAGGGAGAGGGAAAGTGGGCACTTCAGGAGGGTGGCAAGGCATGGAGTGGAGGGCAGCTGGGGAGGAGAGGAGAGCACACAGTTGGTCTTGAGGGAATGACTCTGGCAGCCTGTATCTGAGTGGGTCACCCACAGAGAGTGACGGATGGTCCACCTGAGGCCAGGAAGGAAGGTTCTTCTTCCGGGCTGCTCCATGATCATGTCTAAGTGAGCAGCCCAGCCCCTCAAAGCCTCCTAGAGCTACCCAGGCAGTGGAGACTCCCCCCACCTCACTGTCCCAGAGGCTGAGGGCAGGCTCAGAAAGAGGCCTGGGCCAGGGATCCTCGCCTTGGTCACACAGCAAAAAAGCGGGGGCTCTTCTTAAGAAAAGGCCAGTGATTCCCACTCCAGGGCTCCCCTCTGGATGCCTCTAAACACGGCTCTAACCAAAGCAGGGCAGATGGAGCTTTGTCTCAGGACATCAGAATCGAGAGGTTTAAGGACAGTAAATGCCCCTTCAGCAGAGTAGAAATAACTCTGGGAAATGATTGATTAAAATAGCAAGCTCCTACCCACTGGTGGTCATGCCCCAGGTTAGCTTGTACTCAGTCTGGCCCTGTTGCTTCCTATCTCCTGAGGCTTCTCAGCCTCCCCAGGGTCTCCTCACAGCGTCCCCGGGCCCACCAGACTGAGCTGGTCATTTACTTTCTTCAGCTACACTTCTCATCTGCAAAATGGGGATGGGAATGAAGCATTACCTCACAGGGCCAGGGTGAGGATAACAGATAACTCTGTAGAGTGTTCTGTAAACCTGGAAGTGCTTTAGAAATATCAGCTGCCAGCACCATCACCACCATGGCCGTCACCATCACCACCATGGCCGTCACTGTCACCACCATGGCCATCACCATCACCATCACCACCATGGCCATCACCATCACCATCACTACCATGGCCGTCACCGTCACCATCACCACCATGGCTGTTACCGTCACCACCATGGCCATCACCACCATGGCCGTCACCTTCACCACCATGGCCATCACCACCACCACCATGGCTATCACCATCACCATGGATGTGAGGTCTTAGTTCCTGGGTCTTTCCCAGGCTTTTCTAGCAGTTGTCTTGGAGGGGTGGGGTGGGGGAGGAGGGCTCAGGATTGCCACTCCTGGCTCTTCGTTTCCTCATGAGCTAAGGGAACGCATCTGAGGCCTTTCCTCCTCCCAGCTGACTCTCTCTGTCCTCAGCCCATTGGCCGTTGGGTGTTTGTTTCCAGTGACCTATATTTCACATCTCAAGTGTGATCAGTCTGACAGCTGGACACAGGCTGAGAAGTGGCTGGGCTGGGCCTGGAGGCTCAGAACTGCTCAGGGTCCGTCCCTGGTTTCAGGGAGGATTCCCTGAAGACACAGCTTCTGTCTGGGCGTCCCATGCACCGGCACTCAACCGAACAGCGAGAGAAAATCTGTCCTGATTGATGTCCCAGAGCAGATTGGGAGTCTGGGCTGGGGGCGTTCTAGGAGGCTCTCTCAGCAAGCTCTGAGGATCCCGTCTTGGCCCCAGGATGACATTCCAGGCCCATGTGGAGACAAAGCTTCCCTTCTCTCGGTTATGAACTATGACAGCAGCTGAGAATCTCATTCACTTTAGTGAGGGCAGTGCTGTGGAAAGGTGGGAACAACACCCTGTTTGGAGTCTAACAGATGGGGTGGGGGCATCACAGCCCAACTTCGAATAGTGGGGTGACCCTGGACAGACCGTTTTGGTCTCTGACAACAGGAGAGATTGGTCTCAGAGCTATAACTGGCATGGGGTGAATGGGGCTTTGTTCCAAAATGCTGCCATGGGTGGCGGGGGACACGTTTCCTTCCGGGGTGGGGGGAGCACTTCCTCCCAGTGGCTATGTAAGACTTCCTCCAGTCCACGCTCTCAAACCCTGGATCTCTTCCCCACTGATGAATTCTCTTTCCCCATCTCAATGGCAACGGGCATTACCCTCTCCTCATTCAACTGGCCCGCTGCCGTGGGAATGTCTGGGGCAGCAGCCCTCTCCCCTCCCCCCCAGCTGTTTTTGACCTGAAGAGAGCTCTGAGTTGTTGACATGGTCTCCCTGGCCCCTCCCAGGGCTGAGTCCCAGGATATCAAGTTGGTGCCGGGCTCCATGACCAGTGAGGGATATGGAAGGAAGCTCAACCAGGCAGGGCCTCTGTCTACACAATGCACTGGGCACCTCCCCTCCCACAGCTTACGTTCTACTGTGCCCTAATACAAGGTGATGGAGAGGACGAGGCATTCAGATAAAGACATTAGGGGAAATGAACAGCGTGGAGAGGCCTCCAGCCAGCCGGGTCTGCCCATCCTTCAGGGCCCAGGGAGTCTTCCCTCTTCTCTCCTCAGTGAAAGGTGAGCCCTCCTCTAATAGCAAAAACCAGTCTGTCCTTCTGGGTTTTCTGGATTCTTGTGTTTTAAAGTCCCTACTGAGCCCTGGTCCTTTCATCAGAAGTCCACAAGCAGTTAGTTGTTAAGGACCTACTATTTTCTGGGCACTCTGCTAAGGGCTGGGGGCAAAACCACAAGCCCCTTCCCCACAGTAACTCCCACTGGAAGGAGGAGGCCCCATTTAAGCCAGTGTATGCATACAAGATGGGAAGGGTCTTGAAGGAGGCTCTAGCACTGAGGGGAAAGGGGTGAGCTTGAAGGAAGCCAGGTGAGTCAGGTAGGGAAGAGGAGTGAGAGCATTCCAGGCCCAGGGCCAGGCATTTGTCTTCCATTCAGCACCAAGAAGAGCACAAGTCAAGCAGGCCCAAGTCGCAGCATCTCCCCAGGGCCTTAGCCCCAAGCTCAAACAGAAGCTTGGGCCACACCTGCTTTGGCCCCTGCACACATCTGGAACGAGGCAGTGTGGCGAGCAAGAGCTCTGGGGCCCTGGGAGAGCCTTTGTGGGGCAGGGGACCCCCTCCAGTGGGGAGAGGAAGCCCACTAGCCCAGGCTCAAGTGTGGGAGCTCTAGACCTAATTTAGCTTTTTCTGTGCATGAAGAAAGTATCTTTTTCTGTTGATTAATGAAAGAAGAATTATTTTAGGAGATGAAGAAAAAGCATGGATTGGCAAATAGGAGGGAGATGAACTCACAGGCACGGATGGAAATACCACAGGCAATTTTTCCTCCCCCCCGCCCTTTTCTTTGCTTACATTTATGATTTGGTCTGAGTCAGGGAGGCAGTGTGGTGCAGTGGAACAAGGATAAAGCCTTGGAGTCAAGAAGATGTGAGTTTGAATCCAGCCTCAGATGCTTTAACAATTTTAAGTGATGGAGTTTACCGGAGGTCTGAGCCTCTCAGATTGGGCTCACTGACTTCTAAGGTCCCTCCCGTATAACTCTATGATCCTCTGACCTAAATCCTTAAGGGTCGTCTGATTCCCTTGTGCCCTGACTGGCTTCTTTCTTTCGACTTAGATGAAGCCCCTGGCCCAGGATGCCCAGTGGGCTGTATGGGGGTAGGAGTCTCACCCATACCTTCCTCACTCCAGAACCGTCCCTATATGTGCAGGGTTAGGCAGCCTCTCGGTGTTGCCAGCCTTGGAAATGAGCCCAGGCCTAGGAGAGAAGGAAGGAAGGAGACAGGGATAGTCTTAAATCAATCCCAGCCCCCCCTTCCTCCCCCGTATTAGGAATTAGCACCTGTGTGGACGGGAAATTCCAAGACCAGGTTCCTTGCCCACTGTTCCATGGCCATGGCTCCATACTGGGGCCTCCAGGTCCCCATCTGTCTGGAGTGAGGCCTGGGCCAGTTGACCTTGAAGGTCCTCCATCTTGGAGGTTATGTCCTCCCGTGCTGCTCCTAGCAATGCTCTGGGTTCTGATGCCCACAGGAGGGCTGCTACTTGTAGGGGACCATAGTCTAGGGCCTCAGAAACCTCCTGCCATCCTTGGGTTCCCAAAGGGAGAACTTGGCCTCTTGACTGCCAGGAATACAGAAAGCTCAAAGCCGGGGCTGCCTGTCCCTGCACGATGGGCAGGTGGCCCCTCGCCCCCCATGACTCCATGTGACTTAAGAAACCCCAGTGTCCCCTCGAGGACCCACCCACCCTCTAGAGGAGTCCCCAAAGCCCAAGGCAAAGCTTCAAACTTGTCTCTTCAGATTTTCATGGGCTCTAGGAAGGGACCTTATTCATTACCTAGTTTCTGGCCCTCATTACAGAGGGGGAAACTGAGTCCTGCCCCAGGATCTCCTAGGGAGTGTCAGAATGGGAACCTTCCAAATTCATTCTGCATCCTACACCACAGAGACTGCTGGGCCTTGTTGGATCAGGAATAATCATCCTGCTTCCAGACAAAACAAAAATTCCTAACACTAACGAGCGTGGAAACTACATCATACTAAAAGGAGCCATAGACAATGGTCCTTTATTAGCATCAAACATTCTGCCAATGGCATTCATCTAAATTCATAAAGGAAAAGTTGACAGAGTTACAAGGAGTGCCACAGACACGAGGGGTCCTAGGCTCATAGACTGAAAGTGGGGAGGGCCTTCGAGGCTTCCCCAGCTCAGCCCTCTCCATGTGTGTGTGGGGAAACTGAGGCACACGTCAGTGATGTGCCCAGGTTCTCAGAGCCTGGTGATGGTCAGATCTATGGACCCAAGACATCTGGCTTCACGCCCAGAGCCCCTTCCCCTGCACTGTTTGAGCTGTTTGGTCAGTCCCAGTGGATTATGCTTCCAGGATGACAGATAAACCCCCCATCTAGCTGTCTAGAGGTGACCTTTCTGAGATCACACATAAGACCACACATCCTTCTGTAATGGGAGAAAGACCTGAGACTCAGACAGGAGAGAACTTGGCCAAGCTGATGCAGAGAGGAAGGCAGGCTTCCCCAGCTGGACTCATCTGTACCAGGGCTGAGGAGGGAGGTGCCTGACAGAAGCCAGAGGTGTGGACGTGGTGGGCCGGTCCACAGGCCTCCAGGGACACTGACCCTGAGTCACTGGGTCAGGACAGAGCCCCATCCCCCAGGGGCTTGGGATCTTCCTGGTCATCCCCTGATCTGGGTGCCCTTCATCAAGCCCTGGGCAGTGCTGTGTGAAGGCTCTGGACAGCTGGGGCTGGCCCCAGCCTTGGCAGGTCTCCAGCCAGGCCTAGCCCGCAGCTGTCTTGGCAAGTCTTTCTCCATGGGCTCTGCTCATCTGGGTCTAAGCTCCACACTTGGCCTCCTCAGTGCCCCTGGGGACAGCCCCAGAGTCATACTGTCTTACACAGAGATGACTTACCCCTACGCCAAGGGGCCTCAGGGAGGCCTAGGCTGCCCCCAAGCTGCCCTGGGGGAGGGGGGAGGTGCTCTAGGTGGCCTGTCTGATGGTGAATGACAGGATGAAGGAGCCTGGGGATATGCCTGAAGAAAGAAAGACAGTACTTAATGAACCCCACAATACTTAACAAATCTTACCCGCTGCCTCTCACATGGCCCCCAAGGTACTTGGTGGCTTCACTGTCAGTCCAAGGATCCACCAGGAGGAATTCCCACCCAGAACTTGCCTGGCCCAATGCAGATACACGGGGTGTCGGCCCAACCCCTGAACTCTGTCATCTGCAAACTGTGAGGTGAGGACTGACCCACACTAGTCCTACCTTCTGTACAAACGAGGGCAGAGAGGCTCTTCGGGGTCCTGGGACTTGAAGCCTGGCTTCCAGCTCCGGTCTCAAGGGCATGCTGAGCTTCAGGACCCTGGGCAAGTCACTTCACCCTATTTGCCTCAGTTTCCTCACCTATCGAATGAGCTGGAGAAGGAAATGGCAAACCACTTTAGTGTCTTTGCTGAGAAAACCCCAAATGGAGTCATGAAGAGCTGTTCATGACTGAAATGACTGAGTGCAACAACCCCCAAAAAATATCAGAAAATTCGCTGACGGACAGCTCCCCCGGAAAGGTCAGTGTGGCACCTTCTGACAGGCGTCAGGAGACCTGGATTCTAGTCCTGATCTCAGCAGTGTGATTTGGGACCAGCCCTTTCCCAGGTCGCTGGACCTCAGTTTCCCCATCTGTAACAGTGTTTAGGCCAGCCACCTGTCCTCTCTGGGTCATCTGTAAAAGGAGGGGATTGAAGCAGAGAAATCTAATGAATCCAAGATCCCTTTAGACCTAGCACCTCCTGATTTATGAACCCTAAAATGTCCAAGCCAATTCACGGCTCAGCACCCGCTTGTTCAGACGACCAGATCCCAGTAAATTCGGTGACTCCCAAGTCTCTCATGAAGAGCCATTGGGATGAGGTCTCCCATCCCACCATCACCTTCTGGAACGGTGGAAGGCCCCCTCCAGCTGGCTGGCTCCTTTGATCAAGGCTCCATCTCCCAACACAGGCGCCATTTGTTTTCCTTTTGTGACTTTGTGACTTTAGATCTCTGCTGCCAGCAGCATGGGGAGGCTCTCCAGGAGCCTCAGAGGACCTCCGAGGGGCCCATGGGCCTTCTGAGGTTGCCAAGGATGACAGTGACTGGGAAGAATGTCAGGTGTTTCAGGGCAGTGATTGGACCTTCTTCTCTATGGCCTGGGAGTGTTGGTGTGGGATGTGGCAGGGGCTCAGTGTGGGGTGGAGGTGAAGAGGGGAGGGCAGCCACCAGCCAGCCCCTTCCTCCTAGAGAGAGCTCTGTGGCTGAGGATTCTGATGGACCCACTTCTTCTTGTGACTGTGGTTCTGGAGGCCAGAGACCTGATTCTAGTCCTGCCTGCCCATAGGTCAGTGCCTGACCTTGGAAAAGTCATTTCCCATTTCTAATCATTGATTTCCTCCTCCACCTATTAAGTGAAGACCAATCAGATTCCTTCTTAGACTGAAATAATGGGGGAGGGAGGATAAAGAGCCATCACCCCAGGCAGGGCTCCTTCCACCAGTGCAAAGGTCAGATTACAGGAGACTAAAAGCAAAGCCTCTGTGGGGGTGCCATTCTCTGTCCCCTTCGGCCAGCCTCCTAGCCCTGCCCTGGTGGAGGAACAGTGCAGCCTCAGGGAGGACATCCCTGCTTCCTCACCCCTCCCCATATCCCCCATTCCAGCTACTCAGCTGTTCCTACCTGCCCTGGGCTCCAATGGAACATTTTTATTTAAAATTGTTTATCTGTGTTCTTCCCTGAGGGCCCATTTTGCTTTTGTCCACCATTAATAAATGCTTGCTAAATAAATGAATGAGCTAACAGCTCAGGAAAGAGTTGACAAAGGTCAAAATGAGGTGGTAGAAGAGGCAACGGTTCAAGGGTTATTTATGCCCCCCTGGATTGAAAATGAGGGGCATTATTTTCTTCCCTTGCCTCAGTTATTTGGGCATCACCTGCAGTGTCCTAGGATAGCCAGGCTGACTGGAGCCTTAGCACACAGAATGTAGAATGCCCAACAGTCTGGGGGCCACTGAACATCATGAGTGAGATCTTTCCTACCTTGTCCTGGCATCCTGTGCTCTAAGGTTTCCCGGAGCTCTCGCTCTGTTCTGAGCTCCCTATGGCAGTGTCCCGCCCAGCCGGCCCAAGACAGCCTGATTACTTGTCTTCATTAAGTGCTTTTGGCCATTCTCACGCTAAAAATGTCTCACACATGTGTTCTGGGACTTGGGCACCCTGCAGCTGAGGACACAAGGTACCAAGTGATGCACTGGGAGTCAGGGAGCTGTGAGTTCAAATCCTGGAGCAGATACTTACGAGTTAGGTGGCCCTGGCAAATCAAGTCCCCGTGCCTGTTTCCTCATCCCAATGGCTGCTATGACGGTCAAATAAGAAAGCTCAGCAAGGGCTTTGCCAGCCCTATAGTGCTGTGTGAGTGTTAGCTGCCCCTCTGAGCCCTGGCAAGGAAAGGAGCCAGGGCCCCTCCCGGCGGCCTCCCCAGGCTGGACACATCAGAGAGAGCTTTGTTCTTGCTTCGACTCTATACCCAGGTGGCCTTGCTTCTCACCCACACCCCAGCCACACCCATCCTGGCTTCCCTGGACACACTGGCCAGAGCTCACCCCTTCTCAGACCCGCTGTGTTCTTCAGCCTCTCTGCCTTTGCTTACGCCCTCCCTAGGCCTGGGCTCTAACTCTGGACGACCAGCCTGCCTTCTACTCCTGCCTCAGACATGGTGGCTGTGTGACCCTGAGTGAGACATTCTTCTGTGCCTCAGTTTCCATACCTGTCAAATGAGGGGGTTGGCCTAGAGGACCTCTAAGGTCCCTGCTAACCCTCAATCTGTGATTCTGTGAAGGGGCCTCAGGAGAAGCCAAGACCCAACACTTTGAAAAGACCTGATTCTAGAGGCAAAGGACCTGTATTCAAGTCCTGCTTCAATTATTTCTGCTCCTTCTGTGACCTTCCTTTAACCAGGGGGATGGTCTGGTGACTCCTCAGGTCTCCTCATCTCTGATGCCCCATTCCCTGACCTGGGCCTCCCCACGGCCCTGGAGGGGGCAGGGAAGAGAGCCTGAGCCTTGGGCCTCAATCAACAAACACTTCAAAAGTGCATTTTTGGTGATAGATTTTGTTCCCATGTGACCTGTATTTGCCCAGATAAATCACCGCCCCCCCCCCCTTTATCCCCACCAGCCCATCCTTTAAAACAAGTTGGCTCAGTGTAATGGAAATGCAGATCTGAAGATCGTCCCTGCCCCCAAGCCCTTTGATGGGTTTAAGAGACTCTGAGAACCTTCCTGGATTTGAAAATATGCTCTGCCTCCTAATAGGCTGAATGTGGCCACCTGGAGCCTGTGGCAGGAGGCTTGGTTTTCAGGAATGACCACATCTTGACGCTGTGTGATTGGGCAGTGGGTCAAGAGGGTGGTTACATTCTCTGACCCAGGAGAAGGCTATATAAACCGTGATGGGAGGCTTTGCTTTGGGGCTCACTTTGAGAAGTGTTGTGTGATTTGACCAGATGAGACTCTGGGCAGCCATTGAGAGCCCCCCCGGCTTTGAAAACCCGGATGTTGATGCTTCCCTCTCTGGTAACTGATTTGGTATGGAAATAGTTGGGCAGTTTGGAAGCCTGTCTGCTTGATCTGTTTGTTTCTATACTTTGAAGTTTGGGGTGCTGACCTTTTTCCCCTAAACTAGGTAAACGAAATATATTTGATTGATTTAAGTAAGCTTGTTAACCCGTTTTGAGTTGCTTTCCTTTAGAAAAGCAGATCTAAGAACCTGTGTTGGCAGCCACCCTGGGGATGTTGGGGTGCTTGCTGCTACACTCAGCAAACCAAAGGCCTCCCCTCCCTTCCCCAAGATCCACCAGCATTTAGTGACCACCTACTGTATGGCACTGCACTAACCATTGGGTTTACAAAGACAGCAGTGAAACTGTCCTTGCCCCTAAAAGAGGAAATCCCTTTCCGAGGTAAGTCAGGGAAACTTTATGAAGGGCAGGGGCACAGGCCATCAAGGGCTGGGGCACAGGCCCTGTTCTCAAGGACCTTGCTGTCTAAGGGGGGGAAGGTCGCACACCACACATCTGGAGAACTGGAAAGCACATTAGGACCCCTCTGGCCCCATCATCCCTGAAAAGGAATCCCTTGTACTGCCTGCCCAAGGAATGGCCATGTGGCCTTTGAAGACCTCCAGTGATGCTGAGCTCACTACCTCTGAGGCGGTCCATCCCACTCTCACACTATTAGGAAGGTCACCCTGCTGTCTACCCCAGGTCTGCCTCTGATGCTTCCATCTGTTTCCTGCACCCAGGACAGACACTGGAGCCAAGTGGAAGGGCGGCTCAAAGGCTAGAATGCAGCTCCCATGGCCTCCAAGCACAGGCTGACCACCCTGATTCCTTCCCCAGGACAGCAGATGGCAGGCGCTTGAGGCCCTTCCTTGTCCTCTGAGCCCGCCTCCTCAGGCTGCTTTCAGATATTCTGTGCTTTCTCCAATAGTGACATCAGAAATGACCACAGTCCCCCCCAAGGAGGCCTGACCGGTGACTGAGGACGTTGAGCCTCTACACCCAAGTACACAAAAGACTTGGCTTCCAGGGTGAGTCAGTGCCCAGCAGAGAGGCCAGTGGAGGCCTTGGGGCAGGCTTTCCACCTCCCAGCCCAGGGCCTTGCCCCACTCAGGGCCCCCACTGGACTCCAGCTCCCCTTCACAGGGTCTTTGTGAAGCCCCCGCAAGGTCTCTGGAAGGATAGGGAATCTTGCTTCTGCTTCTGCCCAGAAAGAGCTGATGCTAGGGGTCCTTCCGGCCTGCCAGCTGGCACCCCCCACACCCAGAAGAGAGCCAGCAGACATTCAGTCATTAGTGGTGCTTGTGTTCACAACTCAACCTAGACAGCAAACACTTCCCCAGGGAGAGAAACGCCAGTTTTAAAAAGAGGAAGAGAGAAGGCAGGTGAGGTCCCGTCAGACGGCCTCCCCACCTGTCCAGGGGCTACATTCCTTTGTGGGGAAGGGTGGGGCTGCAGGGGGGCAGAGCACTGTATATAATTCCAGGCTTTTTTCATCATATTTATTGGTTTTGTCAAATTTCTCTCTCTCTCCCTCTCTGTCTCTCTCTCTCTCTGTCTCTGTCTCTCTCTCTCTCCCTCTCTGTCTCTCTGTCTCTCTCTGTCTCTCTCTGTCTCTGTCTCTCTTTCTCTGTCTCTATCTCTCTCTCTTATCTGGGTATCAGGCCTTCTGCACAACTTTAACAGGGCACATTGAAGGAATGGATGAATTTAGACCAAAAGGATCAGTCCAACGTGTCCCATGCCTGCCAGGGAGGCGGCCTCTCTCTTTTAGGAAAGCGTTCCCGAGTATCCCGTTTCTCCAGATTTGTTCTGTGATCTAGCCTTCTCCCACTTCCAAGCCAACTAAGGGGTCCTCTTGTTTCACAAAGATGTGTGGCTTGCCCTTCTCTCCCCTCAGCCTTCCCTCTCTGCTAGAGAGAGGGCATTTTCAGAGCTGCCCCTGAGGCTGCCTAGCCATCACAGCCTCGGGCCAGATTCCTCTCCTTGCTGCCCCACCCCCAGGAACCTGGAGGGCTCAAACCATCCCCCAGCCCCCTCCTACCACACCGACAGACTGGGACTCAGGCAGCCCCATTCGGACTTCCTGCTCTCCCAGGAGTACCAGAGATAAGACCCACCTCCCTTGGTCCAGGGGCCAAAGTGCCAGCCCAGAGGAAGACACCAGTGCCCACAGGGGCTGTTCCCTGATGCCAGCTGAGGGAGCCTGCACAAGTATGGTGAACGGCATTGCTGTGGTTTCCAAGAGCTGGTGGTGCAGTGCTGTGCCTGGAGGCAGAGAGACTCCTTCCTGAGCTTAAATCTGGCCTCAGTGTGACCCTGGGCAAGTCACTTTACCCAGTTTGCCTCAGTTTCCTCGTCTATAAAACAAGCTGGAAAAGGAAATGGCGCACCGCTTTAGTGTCTTTGCCGAGAAGAGCCTAGATGGGGTCACAAAGAGTCAGACAGGACTGAAATCAGCCGAAGGGGGATTCTCAGATGCTCCCACTGCAGAGCTGCGCTCATGGGGCCGCAGTTTTGTGAGGTGTTCAGCACAGAGCCTGGCACATAGTAGGCACTACAGAAAAGTGGCTGTTGGCATCCTCCTCATTATCCCACAAAAGAACCCTGAGTGTCACTGATCGCTAGGCCAGCGGCCCCATGGTCAGCTCTGTGGTAGCCTTCAAAAGTTCCATTAAATGCCACACTGGTCATGTCATTTGGTTTAATTAATTAATTAGTCTGATTAGCCCACTTACAGCTCTGAAAGCTTCGCTAGCCGGCGGGCTGAGCCACACTGCCCTCACAGAACTGCAGTCTCAGAGGGAAGGCGCCTTGAGGATATCCCAGGTCAGCCTGGGATGTGCAGGTGCCCTCCGGCTCAGACAAGCGGCCCCCAGCTTCCGTCTCCAGACACGTCCCCCCAGTCTCCCCTCTCCAGACTCCCTGGATGTCATTCTCAGCTCCTCCCGGTGCTTTTCCCTCCACAGCATCGCTAGCGGCCATGCACTTCCTCCCACATCCACAACCCCAGTGCAAGTGCTCCTGCCTCTCCCCTAGAGCCTTGCAGTGGCTTCCTGCCTCAGATCTCTCCCACCCGATCCATCCTCCTCACAGCTGCCAAGGCGATTCCCTTAAGTGCATACCTCGCCATGTGCCCTTCTGCACACTCCAGTGGCTTCCAGGCACTTCTCCGATCCAATATCGACTCTTCTGTTTGACTCGTCTTAAAGCATCTCGGATCTGCCCAGCCTCCAGGGAACATCACTGTCCTTCCCACATCCAGCCCAGCTCCAGTGTGTTCTCACCGCCCTCCAGCTGCCACCTCTGCCCTTCAGTGGCTGTCCTTCCTACCTGGCATGGCTTCCCCTTCTGTCCCCCTCTTCCTTCCAGATGCAGTCACTTACGCCTTCCCCTGAGTGCTCTTATGCCCTCCCTTTAGAACTTGCAGACCAAGTGAAAGTGATGGCATTCACTGTATTAGTGTCCCAGACCTTAGCCCATGGTGGGCGTTTAGAAGATGGAGGACTTAGTTCTTACAAGTTCTTTCTCAGATTTCCTTTACTCTATCTCCCTGTCACTACTCCAAGGGATGTCTGGGGTGTTGGGGAGGACTAGCCCCTCTGGGGTGAGGCTGCCGAGCCCTTTTCAGGGCTGCTCACCCACTTCTGGTGTCCACCCAATGTGCCCAACTCCCACCTGTAGCTCCAGGAAGCTGTAGTGTGTGCAGGGGCCACACCCTCATAAAACCTTCATGGCAGAGGGGCAGACCAGGTTGAGGGTGAGTGGCAGGACTCAAACCTGTCAGTGAGTTGGGGGATGTCTGCCCCGAGAATGTGGGACTTCCTCCAGCAGAATGGGCAGAGAACACCTGAAGCAGGTGCTGTGGACAGAGTGCTTGGAGCTTGGTTGGCCCTGGGAGACACCAAGGCCATCTACTGCACCCCCCCACCCCCGGCCATCACCTAGGCCTGACTCTTGTCCTGTCCTGGGACTTGCATGACTCTGGGAGTGAGAGTGAGGCTGGCAGCTTTGCACAGCTCAGTTTGTGGGCAAGTGAAGACACTACCTGGGATTTCCTCTGAAAATGAAGGATGAATGCCCATTGTCCCATCCTCCCTTCATCACTCCTTCTGCTCCCCAGGACCCTACACAAAACTCTTCCAATCCTTCTTCCACGTGACAGCCTTTAAATTCCTGAAAACAGGTTTCTGACCCCCCTCTCCCCAAACTCCCTCCTTTCCAGCTTTGCTGTTGTGTCCACCACTCCATGGCCTCATTTGGAACCCAGGAAAGCTTGGACACAGACTCCAGGCTAAAATGAGAGACCAGCTGAAGAGGTGAAGGTCTTGAGGGCCCCAGCCAAAGGCATCTCAGGAACATCGGGCTGCACTTTGTATGTACCCAGGATTGTGTTGGTTTGGGGCTGGGTAGGAGGGGAGATGCTTTGTACTGATTCTTCTTGATATAACCCCCCAAATCTGACCGTCTAATTGATATCCACTGTTAATTGTGGCTGGTGGGAGCTTTTTAGCTCTAGTATCAGAAAGATTCTCCACCCCCACCACCCCTAGGCACAAACTTTAGGGAACTAAGGGGACAGAACAGCTGAGTTCTGGGGAACTGATTTGTCATTACAAATGGAAGTTGGGATAGGGGCCCCAGTGTCAATACGAGCTACATTGGAATTCCAGAGTTTGAGAATTAGAAGGTTCGTCAGGGGGTCATCTGTACACCAGGGAAAGCCCACTAGGAAATCGTGACCAGGGATCCTAGCACCCTGTCCAATGGCGATGCATCTTTTCAGTGGTCAGTGATTGCGATGGAGGGTGAATGGAGGGGTGCTGGCCATGCCTTTGAACTCTCTTGGCAGAGCAGGAAGGACCCCACCAATATCATCGGTTATGGCAGCTGCCCTCCAGGGCGCTTCTCGGGAACCAACAGCCCCTCCTTGGGAAGAAAACGGATTCACTTTCTTAAAATAGAGAAACTCCACTGAGTCAAGGGAGAATGAGTCTTCCTCCTTCTTCCTAAACACCTCCATGTTCTCACAGACCTCTCCCTTAGCTCTTGCGGGTGTCCCATCACTCCCTCCAGCTGATCACTCCTTTGTCCCTGGAGGTTGGCAGCATTGTCGGAGGCACTGTCAAGGCTAATGCCTACAGATCCCGAATAACTTGGGGCCAGACGTCGGGGCTGCGTTTATGTATTTGGGAATTGACTGTAAGACCATAGGATTTAGCTGACAGAGCACATGGAATTTGGAGCTGGAAGGAGGAGTCAATTACATTTAATTCAATTAATATTTGTTAAGAATGCAGTGGGGTCAGTGTGCTTAGTGCCAAAGCCACCGAATGGCCATGGGAGCCAAAGGAGGAGACCTCCAGTTAGTGAGAAGGGATGGCCAGCAGGGTCAGACACTTCAGAGTGCCCCACGAGGGTGGGGATTCAGAAGGGGCCTGGGGGCTCCCTCCCAGCTTTAGAACTCTGCTCCCAGGATTTGGCACTGAAGAGGGCCCTGGCCCATTGTAAGGAGCAACGTTCATAGAGTTCTGAGATGGGTGACCAGGGGGCACAAGACAAGGTGAGGGAAAACACAGGAGCGTCTGAGAGGGCTTGGGGATGAGGGTAGGGGGACAGCTCACAGGGGTACAGCAGGGGCTTTTGTTTCAATAGACTCTGACAGAGATTAGGGAAAGGAGGGGGAAGTTTGCATGGCATTGAATGGGAGCAGTACAGATGACCAAGTGACCTCCTAATGAGAGCAGAGAATAAGAGGCTTGGAGGTCATGTGCCTGGGAAGGCCCTTGGCGAAGGAAGCCCCTGGTCCTGGATGGACAGAGCAGGGCAGCCTCTCCACTCTCTGCCCTCTCCTCCAGTTCTCGAGGGGGCTGGTGCTGGGAAGGCAGACTCTAGTACCAACCTTCTCCCCCAAAGTCCCAGTGAAAGGATGCCAAGGCCAGGGCATTGCCTTTTGCCTCACAGCCCAGAGACAGCAGTGACAGAAAGTGGGGGGCTCCGAGAGCAGTGGGGAGCAGAGAGCCCTGGCATCCAGGCATCAGTGAAGATGCTCACTTTAGAGAGAGGAGACTGAAGTCTGGAGAATTACAACAATTGGCCCCATGGTCACGAGCTACTAAAAACCAGGGCCAAAATGCAACCCCAGGCCTGCTAATCCCTATTCAGAGCATTTTTCTACCAGGATTTGGAGTTCACAGGTGCCTTAGAGATCACCTTGTTCAAACCTTCCGAGCCTCAGGGGAGAAGATTCAGCAGCAGCAGACTGGGTCACCAGCTGCAGGCTTTTGGAGCGGTATTAACATAGAAGAGGATGTGGGATCCTTTGGCTTGATCCTAGCAGTCTAAATAAGGACCAGAAGGAGGAATTACCTAACTGAAGTAAAAGTCCCATAACCCGAGGTACAAGGGGTGGCTGTTTGTTGGGAACGCTCTAGATTGGAGGTTGGACCATGGAATGTCCCAGCCCCTTTCCACTAGGAGATGCTGTGGACATGAGGCCCAGAGAGGGTGGATGAGTCATCTCATGACACACAACTGGGAAGGAATGGAGGGGGGATTTGAACACGGGTCTCTTCCTCCAAGGTGAATGTTTTGTTCCTGTCTTTTTCTCCATCACAATGGGTAGGCTCTGATTTCATTGAGAAAGTGACCTGGTTGGATGGAATCAGGAGCTTGAGATGACTTACTTTGCTGGAGCAGGTAGGCCTTGAGATAGCTCCAGGCCTGAGGCGGATCAAAGACTGTCTTCCCCTCCCCATCACTGCCTCCCAGCTGGCCCAGCTCCCTGAGCACCCAGCGCTGGGCATGGGCAGAGCCCCACTTTCAGAGGGCCCTCTCAAGGAAGGGAGGCCTCAGGAGCACGCAGCTAAGTTTCAGACTGTGAGGAACAAGTTGGAGCAAGAGCTGGGGCTGGCTTTGATCCTTCCCAGGCTCATCAAACTGGTTTCCTTTTGTGAAAGAAGGAAGAGCCGCCCCTGTAAAAATTCTCTTACACAAAAAAAGGCCAGGCAACTGTGATGGGGAGGAGGGAGAGAGAGAGTGGACCTGGGGTCAGTGTGAGTGCCAGCTATGGCTCTGACTAGCCCAGTGACACTGGGCAAATCCCTTCTCCTGTGGACCTCAGTTTCCCCTGAGAGTTTTGCTCTTTCTCGTGGGTTTTGAGGACCCATAGAAAAGGAAGGAGAAGGAAAACCAGCCTGTGACATTTGTCATGGCCATCACCCATAACCAGCCCATTGCCTGCCCTGACACCAGGACCCCAGCAGCTCTTCCTCCGTCATCCCGCTTACCTGCCCCATCCACATGCACCTGCACCCCAAGGCTCTGTCCTGGACCCTGACCACTATATTGTCCCCCTCTGGGGAGCTTCTCAGCTCCCCTGGGTTCAGTGGTCACCTTGGTGCAGATCTCTACAGCTAGCCCGGCCACTGCTGAGCTATCAGGCATTTCCAACCAACCCAACATGTCCAAAGCAGAACTCTTTCTTTTCCCCCTTTCCCTCACTTCTCTATTTCTGTCATGGTCACCCCCATCTTTTGAGGGACCCAAACTCATGACCATGGAGTCTCTCCCAGGACCCACTTCTTCTATACACCCATGTCTTGGTGCTCCACTCCTCAGCCTTCTTCCTCTCCACTCCCACCGCCCCTCATCACCCCTCACCTAGACCACCAGAGGGGCCTCCTCGTTGGCCAGTCTCACTCTCTCCCCTCCCCAGTCTATCCTCCAACAGCCTTCATCCTGGGATTTCTAAAGGATGGGTCTGATCATCTAGCTGGACCAAAAATCCTGCCCCCAAACCTCCAGTGACTCCCTCTTGCTGTGGGACAAAATGCAAACATTTCTGCTTGTCATTTAAAGCCCCTCACTCGGCCCTGTCTATCTTTCATACAGATGACATATTACTTCCCACTGGGGACCCTATGTTGATGATGATGATGTTAAAAGCTAGAATTTATATAGCACTTTAAATTTTGCAAAGGGCTTCATGGAGGTCAAATCTGACCCTCACACTGACTCTGGATAGCAGGTGCTATTAATATCCTCATTTTATAGATGAAGAAACAATCTGAGACTCCCCCAGACTAGTACCTGAAGCTGGACTTGAACTCGGGTCCCCTGGTTCCGAGGCTCTGTTTTGTCTCCTGCACTGCCCAGCTGCCCAGCCAAACGGGCCTGTTTCCTGTTATTATTAGCGATCAGCAGCATTTTTCACAGGGTTGTTGACAGTTTGCATTTCTTCTTCTGAAAAGCACTTGTTCGTGTGCTTTGACCACCTGTCTACTGGGAAACTCCTTTGTCATAGAATTGGCTCTAGCTTTTTCCCCTCTAAAAAGCCTTTTTCCCCCCACTCCTCCAGCAGCACATTTCCAAAAACCTTTCTGTTTTCACAGAAACCTCACAAAGCCTTTAGGATGAAAGCAAACTCATTACAATGGGAGAGCTCATCTACATTGCTGGCAATTCCCCTAAGCGTCCGCTCCCGGTTTATAGCCTCGCTGGTCTTGAGTCTTGAGGGGGAGGAAGAACGGAAGAAGAAAGGAAGCCCTTATTAAGGGTTGACTTTGAGCAGAGCACTGAGCCAAGCACTCTACAAACATTACCTCCTTTGATCCCTACTACAACCCCAGGAGACAGATGCCATCATTATCCCCTTTCTACAGCTGAATAAACTGAGGAAGCCACACAGCTAGGCAGAGGCTGAATCTGAACTCAGATCTTCCTGTCTCCACCTAGCTCCCTCTCGTCCCAGGATTCTTTTGCTTTTTAATGTTCCGATAACTGTATTGCAGTGTCACCAGGTTCCTTTGTAATTTTACGTATCTTATTTCATCTCCTTGAGAACATAATTCGGAGAAGGGGTCCGGAGGCTTTGGAGTCCAGGACACAGAAAATGTGGAAAATCGTTGCCTTAGAGACAGAAGACTTCCACGAGGTCCCCATGGCCCTGGGTCATTGTTTTCCCTGCCTGGGCCTCAGCTCCCTTTCAGGGGCGCTTGGGGCCCTCCATCCCCTGATCCTTGGCCCTGGTGGGCTCAGGGACCTCTGGGCTGGTCCAGCTTTGGTGCTGGGCACCTCAGCCCCTGCCGGAGATGCCAGGCTCCTTCTGGTTCTGAGCCCCATCCCTCGAGACAAAGGAGGGCTTCGTGGCTTCTGAATGAGGGATGGAGAGCACCGAGTGCCAGACCCTGTGCTAATTACTGCTTGTCACATAGCATCACTTTCGTCAGTAATGCACCAATTAGCGGCTCCTCTAATTACCCCACTTACCAGGAACCGAGGAAGAGTCTGCCTGATGAGAACAGAGAGCATTTCTACACTGGAGCAACAAAGAGGGCTGGCTTTATTTTTGTTAAAACAACCTTCAAGAAATCTGTTTTAGAGAAGGCCTGATTGAGGGCTGGGGAGAAGCCTGTGCCTCCCCGGCCCCCGCTCTGCCGCGAGGCTGAGACAAGGCTCAGCTCGTCCCTCTAGCAGCCACGACAACAGCCAGCGTGTATGTGTAGCGTCCTGCCTGCCGTCTCCTGGGTCCTCCCAACAGCCCTGCACTCCCTGATCTGTCTGTACAGAGGAGAACCGAGGCCGAGCCACAAGGGTCAGGAGCCAGTCAGTGAGGAGAGGGGCTGCCCTCACTCCTGCCCTCACTAGCTCCCCTCTGGCGGGGGAATCCTTGGCCCCGGTTCTCTTGCAGCATTCTTGGCTGTGGCACACACCCACTCACCCTCCATCGCCCGCCTTTCTTTCACACACACTACCTCCCACTTTGCTTTGAAGGTGCCCTTAGGGATAGAAGCAGAACTCTTGACTTAGTCCATGAGCCCTGGGTTTCAGTCTTCACTTTGACATATATCAGCCGGGTGACCTTGGACAAGTCCTTACTTTCTGACTCGGTTTCTACTCTCTGACTTGAGTATATAATTGCTTCCCTGTTTGCCTCACAGGAGTAGTAACAAGAGCCAAGACAGGTAAAAAGAAAAATAGGCCTTTATTAAGCACCAGTTATAGAATGAGAAAATGTCTAAGTCCTTTACAAAGTGGGTAAGTGGAGAACACAGCTCACCCAGCAAGCCTCCATCAGCCCCACCCTTATGCAATGGGCTCAGGCAATGCCAGTCCAGAGCGAGGCGATCTCTACCTTTGAGATGGTCACACATTCATAGATAAGTAAGCACCCATAGACAACGGTAGGCCCCTCCCCAATGCACATTGGTCTGGCCCTGCCCTATGTGAAGGCTGGAGTGGAGTTGGTGAGAGTCAGGAGAGCGCAAACCTTTACCAGTGCCCTTCAAGGCCCCCTTTGGGGATCTTCCAGCGGAATCTTCTTCCAGTGTTGAGTAGCCCCGGGCTTTGAGAAGGTGGAAGAGGCCAGTGCCCCTTCAGGTGGGTGAAGGAAAAGACTGGGAAGAAGCCGACTGGGAGGAGCCGTGGTCTCTGTCATGTCCCTGTGCCCAGCCTGCCAGCCTAGCCACTTCAGGGCATGTGCCCTTGGGTGAGATCCAGACCCCCTTCTCTGGGTTAAGCTGAGTTATCACTGCCCATGGGAGCAGTCCTTCACTCTGTGGTGTCTCCCTCTCTATGTGCCTTCTCTGGCTCCTGTTGTGCTATGATTTGGATTAATGGACTTCTTTGCCATTCACCGTGTGTTCATGAGGTGAGGAAGGGGTCAAGCCTTGGATATAGAGATCGGGGGTTCCCTTCCCCCAGACTGACAAAGCAATTGGAAGTTAGATGGAACCCAATGATGTCCCCTGGACAAATGATCTTGAAGGGAGCAGACACATCTACTTCTGGCCCAGTAGCCCCTGTCTCTAGCCCCAGTCCTCTGCTTCCCCTCCAGAAGAAACAGGTCTTCCTTGGAGAAGGATGGAGGGAAGCTAAGAGAGCTAGAGATATGTCTTCTGCCCCCTCTGAGCTATATATGACAGGCCTTGCCATAGGTGGGCTTCCCCATGCATGTGGAGCCCACGGTCATACCATCACCTAGAAAAGATAAACCCAGCATTATTTTAGAGTCTGGAGCTATAACAACCTAGAAAAGGACATAAGAAGGAGGTGACACAACCCAAGAGTGGAAAGGAACCAGGGACCCCTGGAGGTAGAGGTTAGGAAAGAGATATGGGGCACAGCCTGTACAAAGGATCAGAAGTGGGAAATGAGATGTCGTGCATTGGGGACAGCAGGTAGATCAGTGTGGCTGGAACAAAGTGACTGAGGTGGTAATATAGGATTGTCCTAGAAAGGTAAGCTGGCACGGTGTGCCCAGTAGCTTTCAGTACTAAATGAGAGCCAAGAAGGGGCCCCTGAAGCTTCCTCACCAGGGGCACCGGGAGGGAGGGTATAAGTGTGCGGTGTCAGAGCTGAGAGGGTCCAAGAACATGGAGCACAAAGGTAAGAGCTAGGATGGGCATGGAATGTCTAGCTGGGCAGGGCTTAGAGCATGCAATGACAGAGCTAGAGGGACCTAGGAACACAGAGAGTTCTTCTTTAAGTTTTTATTTTAATTGTTGTTTAAAAATAAAGTTATTATTTCTTTTTAATATTCATTTTAAAACTGCTTTTGAGTTCAGAATTCTCTCTTTCCCCATGCATTAAGACAAGCAATATGACATCAGCTATATTGTGAAATCATGCAAAGCACATTTCCATATCATCCAAGCTGTAGAAAGAAGGGCACGAGAAATGGAAAAAGTGAAAAAATTCTGCTTCAGCCTGCACTGAGACCTCAGAGTCCTTCCTCTTGTCATCACAATCCTTTGGATCTGTCTTGGATTGGCGTCTCCATCAGAGTGGCTGAGTCTCTCGCTGTCTCACCTCCATTATGATGCTGCTATCACTGTGTACAGTGTCCTCCTGGTTCTGCTCACTTCAGTTTGCATCAGTTCATGTCAATCTTTCCCGGCTTTTCTGAAGTCATCCTGCTCCTAGAGATAGAGATAGAGATACACACCCGTATTTACAAATAGGTCCTTCCCATTTTTCTTTGACCTCTGGGATACAGACCTAGCAGCGGTATTGCTGAGTCTCAGGTTTTATAGTCCTTTAGGCATGGTTCCAAATCGCTCTCCAGAATGGTTGGATCAATTCACGACTTCACCAACAGCACATCAGTGCCCCAATTTCCCCACATCCTCACTAACATTTGCCATTTTCGTTTTCTGTCACATTAGCCAATCTGATAGGTGTGAGGTAGTACCTCAGAGCTGTTTTCATTTGCATTTCTCTAATCAGTAGTGACGGCGGGGGCGGATCCAAGATGGCAGAGTAGAAACAGCACTTCCAAGGTTCTCTGCCCCACACAACCTCCAAACAATGTGAAAGGGGAATCTGAACAACTTCTGGAGCCCCAGCACCCACAGAACGACACAGAGAAGCTAACTTCCTGCTGAGGACAGCTCGGCAGCCCTGCAGGGAGCAGCCAGTGCAGCGATCTGAGAGTGGGCAGCACAGCGCGCTGGGAACCAACAGCGCATGCTCTGGGAGCTGAGCCCAGGCCCGAGTGAGGCGGATTTTAGCCCCAGGGTGGCCTGGCCAGCAGCCAGCTGGAGGGACCCCAGAACACCAGAAGCTGTGGCGATTCCAGAACTATCAGCACAGATATGCCTAGGATGAAGTGAGAGGTTAGTGCCCTATGGACTTTGGGACCAGTATTTGGGGAATGCGTGGCTTCCTCCCCTGGGGGTAAAAAGCTGCTGAAGAAACGAGGCACAGAAGCCATTTTGCAGCATCAGTGGCAGCTCTAGCTCCTGGTCAGTGAACTGTAGGGAGATCCAGCAATCAGTCTGGGGGTTAATCGTTCTTGCTTTAAACTGCCTGGATCTGGATTATGGTCTGGGGGGGGGAAGTTTGGGGTGGGTATCCAGCTTTCCAGAGCATGTGGAGGCTTTACAGAGGCCACCCAACCTTGGGAAGTTGTGAAGACCCCACATTTGGGACAGAAGCTCTCCTGTCTGGTGGCAGAGTCCTACTGTGGCAACAAGCCCCAAAATCAAGTAATTAAGTGGCAACATGCCTAGGCAAATGAAACAAAATAAACAGAAAAATTCAACATTGGACTCCTATTTTAGGGGCAAAGAGGATCAAAGCATGGAGGAGGACTGTGAGGTCAGAACTCCTGCACCAAAAGCCCCAAATGAAAATACAAGCTGGCTACTGGCCATAGAGGACCTTAAGAAGCAGATAAGAGAAGTGGGGGGAAAATTGGGAAGAGAAACGAAAAAGATGCAAGAAAAGTATGAAATGACAGTCAACAGCCTGACTGAGGAAAATAACACCTTAAAAAATAGACTAACTCAAATGGCAAAAGAGGCTCAGAAAGGCAATGAGGAGAAGAATGCCTTAAAAAGTCGAATTTGCCAGATGGAAAAGAATCTCAAAAGCTCACTGAGGAGATTCATTCCTTCAGAGATAGACTGGAGCAAATGGAAGCTAGTGACTTTATGAGAAATCAAGATACTATTAAACAGATCCAAACAAATGAAAGAATAGAAGGCAATGTGAAATATCTCATGGGAAAAACCACTGACCTGGAAAATAGATCCAGGAGAGATAATTTAAAAATTATTGGACTACCTGAAAGCCACAATCAAAGAAAGAACCTAGAAATCACCCTTCAAGAAATTCTCAAGGAAAATTGCCCTGATGTTTTAGGCCCAGTGAGGGAAATGGAGGTTGAAAGAATCCACCTCCTGAAAAAGATCCCAAAAAGAAAACTCCTAGGAATATTATAGCCAGGTTCCAGAACTCCCAGATCAAGGAGAAAATACTACAAGCCACCAGGAAGAAACAATTTCAATATTGTGGAAACACAATCAGAATAGCACAGGACCTGGCAGCTTCTACAGTGAGGGATTGAAGGGCATGGAATATGATATTCGAGGGCAAAAGAGCTGGGATTGAAGCCAAGGGTCACCTACCCAGCAAAACTGAGTATTTTGTTTCAGGGGAAAATATGGTCATTCAGTGGAATAGAGGACTTTCAAGTATTCTTGAGGAAAAAAACCAGAGTTGAATAGAAAATTTGACATTCAGACACAAGAAGCAAGAGATGCTTGAGAAGGTAATCAAGGAAAAGAAATCAAAAGGAATTTATCAAAGTTGAACTATTTACATTTCTACATGGAAAAACAATAACTGTGTTTGATGAAACCTTTCTCATTATGAAAACAATTGAAGAAGGGTACATGGCATATGTTCACAGGTATACATGGATAGAGGGCACAGGTTGAATTTGGTGGGAAGGGATGATTCTTAAGGGCTGAAGTTAAGAGGTGAGAGAGGAAAGTGGCAAGAAGAGATGGGTAGGGTAAACTATCTCATGTAGAAGAGGCAAGGGGAAGTAGTTGCAGGGGAGGGGAAGAACAGGAAGGCAAAAAGGCAAAAGCACATTCTCATTGAAGTTGGCTCAAGGAGAGAATCACATACATACTAAATGGGATTTCTCACCCTGCAGGACAGTAGGGGAAAGGGGGATGAGAAGGGGTATGATGGAGGGGAGGGCATTCTGGGGGGAGGGGAGGTTGGAAGTACCCACTTTCAAAGAGGGACAGGATCAAAGTAGGGAATGGACCAGGTGAGAGGTGAGATGGGTGGGAGGGAAATATAAGCAGTCTTTTACAATATATCTACTATGGTAATGTTTTGCATAGCTATACATGTACAACACATACTGAATTGCTTATCTTCTCAGAGGGAGTAGGTGACAAGGGAGGAAGGGAATGGATCTGAAAAATCGAAGTTTTAAAATTAAATGTTTCATAAGATGTCCAGGCATTGGGGCTCAGAGATTCACCTTGCCCTAATGGCAAAGTCGAAGGGGGTATGGGAGAAGATATGGGAGAGAGCAGATTGGATGAGGGGATATCTAGTGGGACTGCTATTCTGGGGTGGTAGGTAGGGAAAAAATGGGGAAAATATAGCTCATAATCTGGTGGAAATGAATGATGTAAACCAGAAGTTAATAAAGCATTTGTTTAATAAAGAAAAAAAACCAAACATAATCAGTAGTGACTTAGAGCATTTCTTCATATGACTCTGGATCACTTTGATGAGCTTGTAGGCACCTTCTGGATTATCTTGTTCATGGACTGGAAAACTGAGCTAACAAGTAACTGGGCTATGACTGGAACTATGGCTTCTGATTCCATGGCCCCATGTAACATGGCATGAGCAGATGCTTGGAGAAGGAAGAGGAACAAGAACACTGGATGGCCCGGCATCTGCACCTCAGCTGCCTGGATAAGGTCTCCTAACCATCTGAGTGCCTGTGGGAGGGGCTTCTGCCCATTAAGGCAGATCACTTGGCTTTTTGCTGTGAGATGTGAACATTTCAGAGCTTGTGTGTCAGAGAAATGCTTTGCTAATTAATGTTGTTGGCATCATGAACGGAGGCTGCTTCGAAACAGGATGGAGTGGATGCCAGGCTGTCCTGGCCATTTGCCATGGCTGCATTTTCTCTCCCTCCTGTTTCACTCAATTGAAAAATAACAACAGAAACTGTTTTCTTCAGAGAAAGGAGTGTGTTCTTTCTCTTCCTCCAATCTGGGTAGCAGAAGCAGCGCCCCCTGATGAGCGGAGTTCAGAGGAGGACCCTAACGCTCACCTGTACAAATGTGGCCCACACTCCACGTGATGAGCGCCTATCCTGCTGTGCCGGAGGCTTCTCCTGGCTGAGAGCTCACCAGTACAAGATGTGGACACACATCTTTCTTTTCATTTTTGAATTGCAGGGTAGGGATGGCAGGAGAAAATGTGTATTGTTAAATAAAAAACAATTTAGAAGAAAGAGACCCTGTAGTAGGGGAGAAGCTACCACTTGTGAGACAGCTGTTTGCCCCTTTTACATCTGATCTGTTCCTATCTCCTGGGGCCATGTAGAACAGCACTCACCCCTGCCCCAGTGCCTACTCCTGCATCCCTGAAGACTGTTAATGGCTCCCTAAGTCTTCTCCACGCGAACCAGCCCCAGCTCGAGGCCTTTCCTCACCCACCTGCTTGTCCACCTTGGACTCTGTTAGCCCATGTCCTACATAGCCTTTGGCCCCCAGAAGGGAGCCAAGTCTTCCAGATGAGGCCTGAATGGGATGGAGGACGGTGGCACTCTCACATTCCCAGAGCTGGGCATCAGCTCTCAAAGCAGTGACTGCCACAGGGAGGCCGTGTGCTGGTGTTTGCTCTCGTGACATCCAACCAGTTTCAGAGACCGACTGATACAGCCCAGCTTTGTGGCTATGGGCAATCACTTAACTTGTCTGGGTTCAGTGTCCTCATGGGTAAAAGCAAAATCACACCATGGTGAAAAACGCTGTCTGCCTTCAGGGAAAGAACTGTGAAGTCTGAGTGTAGGTTGAAGCGTACTAAGGTTGTTGTCAGCCTCAGGATACAAGTCCCTCTGCGGACTTTGAGGGGCTACGCAAACATCTGTATTGTTGCAGTGTGGACCTGGCAGACCCCTAAGACCCTGGGCTCTCTTTCCAGCAAACTCCTAACGATGCCTCCCTGTCTTGTGCTTGTGAATTTGTTTTTTCCAACCCCAAAATAAAGCTTTTTATTTTTCTGCACAGAATTGTAACATTAGATTCCACACTCCCTCCTTCCATGGGCAAGGTCCTTTGGGACCCTGAGCCTGTCCCTCCACTGCTTTTTCTCCCAGTTTGCCACTATCTCCAGATCGGGAAAGGCGCTCCCCTTATCACCATAGCTACTGAGCAGATCTGGGTAAATGTCATTTTTTCCCTAGTATAACTCCATTTTAGCAAGGGAACAGCTGGGTGTTGTGATGAATGAATCACCATACCTGGAGCCAGGGAGGCCTGAGTTCAAATCCAGCCTCATGGATCCGGCTGCATGACCCTGGCAAGTCATATAACCCAGCGTGCCTCAGTTTCCTCATCTATAACATGAGCTAGAGAAGGAAATGGCAAAGTACTGCAGTGCCTTTGCTGAGAAAACCCCAAAAGGGTCACGAAGAGTCAGATGTGGCCGAAAATGATTGGGAAAATAACAAGAATTACTATTATTTCTTACAATGAATGTATGCTCGTTCTGAACTGAGCCATCATCAGATAAGTTGAGCCCTTCACAAGCCAGAGCACAGGCCTGTCTCCCCAGAAGTAACTCGCCCCAGAAACTCTCATTTTCATTCCAAGCTCTCTGCAAACATTCTCTCCTTTTAGGACAATATAGACCTACCGCACAACAAGCAGCCTTCCCTCCGCCCACTAAAGAGGGCTTGTGGGTGCTTTGGCCATTCTCAGTTTCCCAGTATTCTTTGCTATTTCCCCTCCTTTCCCTCACATCCATTGGGAAAAAGAAAGAGTAGCAACGTTGGGCAACTCACGATGTTCCCCCTGGCATGTCACAGCCTGCCACCCCTTTTTGCACCCCTTGGGGCTCCCCTCAGCTCTCAGGTGTGAGCCTTGGATGTTGGGGTTTGCTCACAGGCCCCCAGAGCCGGTGCAGAGCTGGGATGCTGGCTTGGTCTCTGGGCAGCAGCGTCTACGAGCTGCTGGGGCCGGACGCTCGGCCTTGGGAGGATGTCCTTAGTGGCTGGACCTGAACAGGCCGTTCACCTGGGCCTTTCACCTCATCAGGATCTTCATGGAGAGTGTCCTTACTGAGCCATTTAAGCCCATCTTTTTTTAGTCCAAATGTATTTAAATGTTCTCCCTGACAACCAGGAAACATGCACAGAGAGGTTCCCATAGCGACGGCTGCCTTGCTTTCCCAGCCTGTACAGGAGACTTGGGGCTGAGGTTTTCTTGGTCAGATACCAGTGTGTTGTCCCCACCCCAGGGAGATGAGTGAGCCCCCAGGGGGCAGCTCCCTCCGGGTTTGAGAAGCCAGGCCACTCCCCTGAGTTGGACATCTGGCAATTGCTGGGCCTGGCTGCTGGACTCGTTGTACAAAGTCCATAGTGGATGCAGGGACTGTCGGAGCTGGGAGGGACCTTAGAATCAAGAACATTGGAACTGGGAGGGAGCTTAGAACATGCACCAGAGTGTCCAAGCTGGGAAGGACCTTAGCACATAGGACAGAGCACAGAGCTGAAAGAGACTGAGATGTATTGACTCCAAGCTCGTCATTCTGCAATGCAGGAAACTGAAGCAGAGAAGGAAAGGGACTAGCCCAAGGTCACACAGAGCCTGGTCTTGGACCCTGCCAGCAGCCTTTGGAGCCTTAGTCCCAGGCATTGGGCATGGAGGGCGGCCTTGCCCCCAGACCCAGATGGGCTGACTATAGCGGTGGGGTCTGAACCACAACTGGGGGTGCGGATTTCTTGGGATGGGGAGAGAAGGATGAGGAGGGCTCATCCCGAGGGCCAAGGTCAGTGTCCTCAGGGTTCAGCCCCAGCTGGAAGCTGTCCCGGGTCAGGCAGCTGACTGGAGGTGTGGAGAGGGCAGGCCCTGGTCAGATGGGCAGGGCCATGACTGAGCTGGGCAGATGGAGGTGTCTAGAGAGTGCTCCTGGAGCCATAGGGGCAGGGAAGGCAGGGACCATGTGCCTGCTCTTCTCTGCCTCTGAGATGCTGTGATCCAAGCTGCCTTCTAAGGCCCTCTGCATGGGCCCTCCAAGGCTCCTGGGCACGGCCTCTCTGAGCACCAGGAAGACCCAGCCAGGAGCTCTGTTTGGCCACTGGCCACATGGAGTCAGTTGGCCTCCATTTGCCATATGGCCTTTGGGTCATGCTTTGTTTGGAGAAACTGCAGGACCTCAATTAATGGCCCTTTGGATGCTGGTGACGTCAGGCTGATTCAATTTCACCAGCCACGCTCCCAGGCCATCTTCAGGAAATGGAGGACCGATCTATGGGAGACACATGGCGACTGTGTGTGCTGGGCCTCCTAATCAGGTTTTCAGAGGCCCCAGAACATGACTGGCCTGATTCTGGCCCTCTCCCTCCCCACTCTGTCATTACTCATATCGCCAGAGGTCAGAGTAATGGAACATGCCCATCCACAGGGGCTTCAGGAGCACCCCCTGCCTCCCAATTAAATCATGCTCTCCATGAACATTCTTGGGGCCTGAAGTCATTGCAAGAAGGGAGCAGCTGACCCTGCCACCAGATGGGCTGAGGTTTCCCAAAGATGAGATAATGAAGTCACTGGAAGAAAAGTGGTCCATGATTATTGTGCCTGTAATAAAGGGGGCAGGACAGGGGACGAGGGCTTCCTTCCAGTGGCTGAGGGGTTTTTGTATGGACGGTGGATTAGGCCGATTAGATTTGGGCCCAGAGCCTGGTAGAACCAGGGGGGGAGTGGGAGGAAAGTACATTCTGTCTTCAAGCACAGAAAACCTTCCAAATGCTCAGGACTGAGCAGAGGGAGAACGGCCAGCCCCAGAGGTGTAGACAACCCTTGTCCAGTCTGTTCTAAAAGGGAGCCCTGAAGTCTTTCCCAATGAGAATGGCTTCAGAGGTGCCTTACCACTGTATCAAGAGAGCCGTGCCTAGGATGCAAGATTGGGTCAGACCACAGGGCCCCAAAGGGGGCAAGAAGAGGGATTTTAATAGACTGAAATTTTACAATTTGTTACACGGACATTTTGATAACCCCTGTGACGGTAAGTGAGCTGAACTCTTGATGAGAATTCTTAGTTAAAGTGGGAAGCTAGGAAGTGGCTCTGCCCGCCCCAGCCCCCAGCACCCCAGGTTAGCTCCCCTAGACTGAAACCTCCTGAGAAGTGGTCTCATCGAATGTGTCAGTCCTGTATTCTATGTGGTAAAGTGCCTCCTGGCTCCGGCAGCCTGTGATTCTAGTTTCTAATTCTGTAATTTAATTGAAGATAATTTTTTTTATTACAAGTCATTTCCAGACTTCTCCAGTGAGCTTCTTCCCCATGAAACAAAACCACCTGACCCAGTAACTGCATCTGATGGTATACACAATGTTCTGTAGCTGTAGACCCCCACCTTGCCAACAAAAGGAGGCTAACATCAGATTCTAAGTGGGAAGCAAATGACACAAGCCCCCCTGCCCCCTCCCTACCCTTGTCCCACAGCCGCCTTCTCTGCTTCCATTGTCTGCCTTGGAACTGCTGCTGCACTATGTGGAGAGACCAGGCCCAGGAGGAGCTCAGGCCTCAGCTCCATGCCCCACCTCGGACCCGGCGTCTTCAGCTCCATCAGCTTCCACCCTGCTACGAGCCAGGCCCATCTCGGCCCCCTTCTACCTCCCGCTGGGAGAACCGGTGAACCCTACGGGTGCCTCTGAAAGGCATGTGTCCCCTCCAGCTCACTCATATCCCTACACACAGACCCCCTTCCCGGCCACCAGTGTAGGCTCCACAAGGGCAGGGTGTGTTTCCTTTTTGTCTCCCCCAGCTTGGCATCTTGTCTGGCCACAGCAGGCACTTAACAAAGGCTTTTAAGTTAACTCATTCATTCATTCCTTCACTATGTTTATGGTGTCGTGCCTTCTCACCCTTCCCCAGATTAGACGAGAGAGAAGCCCCCCAAGTCACGTCTCCACCATCTCAGAGCTTGGGAGATGCTGAGCCGCTGTCACTGTCGCCCTCCCCAAGACCAGACTTGGGAAGGGCTGAGGTCCCTGTTCAGCCCCGGCACACAGTGGAGTGGACGGGAGGCCCAGCTGGAAGGAGAATTCAGACAGACCCCAGACAGTGGTGGCATGGGTGGTCCCTTCCTTAACGGATCCTGGTTGGATCAAAATGTTTGTGGCCTGAAGCCTGCGCCAACAAGAGAGGTTACTGAGTCTCCAAGAGGCAGATGGGACAGAGGGGAAAGAATTGGATTTGGGGTCAGAGACCCTGCGTTCAAATCCAGTCACTGCCTGCATGACCTTGGGCTGGTCATTTCTGCTTGCTGAGCCACAACAGGAAAGTAAGCAGAGCTTACCTGTCAGCTTTGTAACCCTGGCCAGGGCCTTCAGCCTGCTCTGGGCCTCAGTCTCCCCACCTGCCAGGGTTATTACAAGGATCAATGAGACAATATAAGGACAGCGCTCTGCAGAGCTTGAAGTGTGCTAGCGTCATTTACGGAGCAAGGCTTGTTACAGGAGCAGCCTAGTGCCAGCTCCTGGCCTCCTTTTGCTGTGCCACCTGGTTCCTGGGCACAGGCCTCGGGACAGCTCCCCCCACCCCCAGACTGCTGGGCTCCCTGGACACCTCCTTGTTAACTACATGGAGAGAAGCTCAGGCAGGAGAGGGAGTGTCCGACCGAGGCTGGACAGCCGGTGCTCGAGACTGGCCTTGAGCAGCTGAAACTGGGCCTCAGTCTCCTCCCCTGTAACACAAGGGGCTTCGATAGATGGTGTCCAAACTCGCCAGCGGCCTTGTGATCAGTCCTCAGACTTTCACTGGCGGCTTCTCACGCATATCTAAAACCTTCCCTCCAATTTTTTTTCTGCTGAGTGTCAATTTTTATAATCAGCTCATCTAGAAACACCCCCCCAAACAGGATAATTTCCATGCACAGCTCAACCTCCCATTCAGTGCATTGTTAAGGGTTTGCTCCCATTCTTAATCTAAATGGTATAATCAGCTCTGAATAAACACCATGGGAAAAATACCAAATCAGAAATGTACTTCCGAGATAGAATAGGATTTGCCTAATTGAATATGTAATTTTAATTATTGGCACACAAAGGGCCTCGTTTCAAGGCTCCCTTTGCAAGAGAGGGTCTCTGGCTCCCCCTCCTCGCCCTCCCCTGCTCGGTGGCTATGCCGGCCTTCTGCACTGCGCTGCCTCGCCCAGTGGCGCAGCTGCAAACAGCAGACCTGATGCATCCTGAAGAGACCCAAGTCAGAGAGTCCACCAAGTGCGTAATGCTCTAAAGAATAGAGTGCAGAGAGATGGGCTGGTGGGGTGGGAGGAAGGACCGGTGCAAACTCAGGCCGATCTCTGGGGCCAGACGAGGCGATCCCCCCCTCTCCGTCTCTCTGTCTGTCTCTGTCTGTCTCTGTCTCTCTCTCTTCCTCCCCCCCTCTCTGTCTCTCCATCTGTCTGTCTGTCTGTCTCTGTCTCTCTCTCTTCCTCCTTGTCCTCTTCCTAGCACACACAAGCCTCAATACTCAGTTCTGGGGTTACAAAAGCAGAGACAAGAGTGTGTGGTTCACAGCCCCTCCCCTTACTGTCCCACGGGGAGCAGAGTGACCTGGACAGTGTGGTCTAGGGACCTGCGTGGCCCGCAGGCAGGAGCGGTTGGAAGGCTGGATGCCTGTGTCCAGCTCCAGGGGCCACACTTAGGCTTAAAGACCCGGGTCAGCTGCGGAGCATCCAGAGGAAGGGTCCAGTAAGGGAATAAAAGGCTCTGGGGTCCACAGCTGGACAGAACTCAGAGGCCCTTTCACATGAGGAAGGTGTGGGATGTGGCCAAGGTGACTGGTAACTGAACTGGGATTGGAACTCAGGTCCCTGGGGGCCACACCCCACACTCTTTCACTTACCTTGCTTCCATGAAAGAATCTGCTGAAGAAACCTAGACAGTCCATTGTGGGGGAATTGTTCTATAGCCAGGTGCTTGGCTCTTGCTGCCATAGCCATGAATTGTGGGAGAAGAGGCAGAGATGCAGAAGGCCAAGCCCCCAGGCAACACAGGATGAGGGTCTGCAAGGTGCTCTGGGTTGGGGAGGGACAGGGAAGGCTTCATGGCTGAGCGGGGCCTTGGAGGATGGGGAGAATGCCTAGAGACAGAAGCAGGTGTCTCACCTGACTTAGTTTTGTGGTCTACACAGCCCTCTGGGGTCCAATGCCCGGCTGGGGACCTAGACTCCCAACCAATCGATCAGTCATCGGAAGGGCCATCCTGAATGGGCTGGGAGCTTTCTGAGCCCTGATACTGCCCAAGAGTGAGGAAGCCTCAGAGCCTGCCTCCCCGCCTTCCAGGGGCTGACTGGTCCAGAGAAAAGCTGAGATTGAGGCAGCAGCATCCAGCACGGGCATAGGGGCAGAAACGCATCCAGAATTTAGAGACATTTTCCTTCCAACAGCCCAGTACATGAGGCAGGGCCCCAGGCTCGGGTCGGCAGTGACTGACCCAGGCCCACTGTGGGGGCAAACGTGGGGCTCAGATGAAGGCCAGCCCGTTCCTCCTCTGCCTCCCACATCCTGCATCCAGGAGTAGCCTCCCTTCCAGGAGCACTCGGCGCTTTGGGCAGAGTGGGTATTTAATGTTCATTGACTCAGGAATAAGGTGCAGCATTTACCAGCTCTGTGACCTTGGGCAAGTCCCTAACCTCCTTTGAGACTCAGTTTCCTCATTTGTAAAGTGAGCATGAAGCCCCCCACAGCTCTCACCTCTCCAGGTAGGGGGAGGCTTCACTGGGACTGTGTCTCTAGAACCTTGGAGATGTTTCCAGACCAGCTCACTCTTTGGATAGGATCTGGAGCCCGGGAAGCAATCTCTCCTCTCCTGGACTCTGACCTTCCGCTCCCCATCAAGATTCAAACGAGGCCTTGGGCCCTCATGTACAGGTGAGGAAACTGAGGCAGAGAGGGGCCAGCAGCAGTCCAGGGTCACACCAACAGTGAGGCTAGATTAGAGCAGTGGACCCAGGCCTTCCTGCCCCACAGCCTCCGCTTTTCTGCTTGTTACCATGAGCTTTTAGCTCACCTTCTGCCCCACAACCCGCTCCCAAGCAGATGGTCTCCCAGCAGGTTGATCTTACCAGGCCTTTAATCACATCTGCCCCTCAGCTAGGACCCTTAGGAGGGCCCTTTTACGGGCCCAGGCTTGGTTTTCATCATTGGGAACAGCATCACTCCCGCTCCCCGAAGGAAGGGCCCAGCTGGGGCTGGCAGGAGCTGCCCACCTGCTGGTTTTAACAATCATGTTCTCATCATAAAAACCTCCCTGCAGAAAGGGGAGCCCAAGGCCCGGGTGGAGCAGGCTGGAAGGCCAAGGAGAAAGCAGACCCTGCAGGTAGCCTGGGGTCTCGCTGCCTCTCGGGCTGCCTCGACCCCAGATCTAATGGTCACTCACCAAGAAAGCAACCCCTCCATGCACTGTGCTGGGAGCACACCAAGCACATTGGGATACCTTGGGCGGGGACGTCCCCAATCCGCCTCAGTCTCTTATTCTGGTAGAAGGCAGGGTTGGGAAAAAGGATGCAAGCTGGCATTGCAAAGTGTTCTCCATATTATCTTCCCACTTCACTGTCCAGGAAACACTTGGGTGCCCCAGCTCGCAGAGGAGGGGGAAGGCAGGACAATTGGGGTTAAGGGACTTATCCAAGGTCATACCTGTGTCACTAGTGTGTCAAGTGTCTGAGGTCAGATTTGAACTCAGGCCCTCCTGACTCCAGGGCTGGTGCTCTATTCACTTTGCCACCAAGCTGCCCCCAGGACTCTTTCCAGGACAAAGCCACCACACTGCTTCTAGGCCCCCAGGTCAGCTCAGCATTGATCTAAACCAGACAGACTCAAGTCTGTGTTATACTGAGAATAATGAAAGCCGGATTTTATTCAGTGATTCGAGGTGGCCAAGCACTTTACAGTGACCTTGTCTGAGACTCACGATGACCCTGAGAAGTAGGGACTCGTATTGTCCCCGTTTTACAGATGGGGACACTGAGGCTGGGGCAGCTTCCTGACTCTAAGTCCAGAGCTCTAGCCCCTGTACCGACCAGCTGCTTGTCTGACATGCAACACTCCAGGCAGGACCTGAATTTGCCTTTGCAGTCTTTCAAACTAGCCCCTTGTGAAGCATGGACTTGGCAAAGAACCACATCTAGGGCCCCAGGAGTGGGAATAAGGAACCCCTTAGAGTGGGGGCATTATTCGATTCCCATTGGACTGGAACCAATGGCCACATGTTACATACAGCCTCGAATAGTACGGACCCTAATAATGGGGTCACTTCATAGATTCATCACTGGTGTCTAGCTGTGCAGAAATGGCAGCTATGTATTACCTTACTATCACCACCATACTTCCTTCCCTCCTTCCTTCCTTCCCTCCTTCCTTCCCTCCTCCCTTCCTTCTTCTTTCTCTCCTCCTTTTCTTCCCTCCTTCCTTCCCTCCCTCTTTCCTTCCTTCCTTTCCTTCCTTCTTTCCTTCCTTCCTTCCTTCCTCCCTCCCTCCCTTCCTTCCTTCCTCCCTGTCTTCCCTTCCTTCCTTCCCTTCTTCCCTCCTTCCTTCCTTCCTTCCTCCCTCCCTCCTTCCTTCCCTCCTTCCCTCCTTGCTTCCTTCCTTCCTCCCTCCCTCCCTCCTTCCTTCCCTCCTTCCCTCCTTGCTTCCTTCCTTCCTTCCTCCCCTCTTTCCTTCCCTCCTTCTTTCCCTCCTTCCTTCCTTCCTTCCTTCCTTCCTTCCTTCCTTCCTTCCTTCCTCTCCTTCCTTCCTTCCTTCTCTCCTTCCCTCCCTTCCCTTCCTTCCTTCCGTCCTTCCTTCCTTCCTTCCTTCCCTCCTTCCCTCCTCCCTCCCTCCTTCCACAAACTCTTATTTTGGACCCACTGTGGGTAAGGTCCTATGCTACATACCAGGCACTTTCCTCCCAAAGCCCAAAGAGGCAGAGAGTACAAGTTCAGTAATACCCATTTAGCAGACCAGAAAACTGAGGCTGGGAAAGGTGCCCCAGTGTATATTTGGTGGCTGAGCTGGGGCAGGCCTATCTTCCAGCCCAGGCCTTACATAGCCTTTTGTCACTGTCTGCCTCAGATCTCAGCCACCAATGACAAGGAGTTGCTGTCCTCCATAGCACTTCTGCAGCTGCCCCTCGATGTTAGTGCAAAGGAGTCTGGGCATCCTTGGCAGAGTGGCAGCCGTGACCCTGATGGGTACCTTGAGCAGGCCATCTCCCCTCCTAAGGCTCTTTCCAACTCTGGCATTCCTGGCTTAGTGAGAGGTGGAAGACACCATTCTTTGGCCCTGGGGTCTCCGGCCCTTGGCCCTACCATGGAGCCAATGGCAGGTGGGGCTTGGTCAGCTCCTATCTGGGGCTGGGGCTGGAGACCTCTGGGGGCCTGCCCTGTGCCTCCCCCAGCAGCACACTTCCTAGGCACAGGTCCGGCTGGGTCTACTGTGGGGGCCTCAGGGGAGCCATAGGGGAGCATTGCTCTTCAGGAGGAGCCTGGAGTCCAGCCTTCCGCTCAGCCACTTCTCAGTGGACATCCCAGATCGCTCCCATGTGACGCATCATGACAGAGAGAACAGCGTTGGCATCCAGAACCTGCTTTGGGGGTTTTATTCTCTCCTGGACCAGAGGACAAGGGAGGGCCTGGAGGATTGCAGACAGCTTGGGGGATGGAGGGGCTGACTCTGCTCGGCCTGAGAGGGCAGCAGGGAGGAGGGGAAAGGTGAAAATTGAGGAAGACCTTCCCAGCAATGAGAGTGAGCTGCGGCAGCGGGAACTGGGGCTTCCAGCAGAGGCCAGTGCACAGTCTGTCAGCTGGTCATAGCAGGGATTCCTTTTGCCTTGAGGATCGGACTAGAAAGCCCTAGATAATTTCCCACTCTGACATTCTATGATCCTAGTCTGGCCTGATCCATAAATCTAAGTCCCAGAACTATAGAGGACAGTCAGAGAATTTCAGAACTAGCAGGGGCCTAGCAGGGAAAAGAAAGTGTCAGAATGAGAGAGGGCCTTGGAACCTAGAACTGAGAACATCAAGATAAGCGGGGACCTCAAGACCTAGAACAGAGAATGTCAGAATGAACATAGACAGTAGACCCTAGAACAGAGCCTTTCAGAATGAGAGGATACTTTAGAACCTAGAATATAGTGATCAGAACAGGAAGGGATCTCAGAACACTGAGTGTCAGAAATGGGGGCGACCTTAGAAAATGGGACCTTAGAGGACAGAGGGGAAGGTCTGAACCGGAAAGCATCTTAGAACGTAGCCTGGGAGCTGGAAGGGTGCCTGGAACACAGAGCAGAGTGTCTGAGCCCACAGGACTCTTGGGGTCTCAGGGTCAGAGCCGAGGAGGGTCAGCCTCATTTTATAGATGACGATGGCACCATGGCCCAGAGAGGGGCAGGAGCTTGTGCCGTTATGCCCAGCCTCCCTTCCTTGATCTGCTGGGGCAGGCTGTTCCCTGCTGTGCCTCTGTCATCGGCTGGCCGGGTGACCCTGGATCTCTCAGCTGAGTGACCCTGGGCAGGTCACCTTCCCAACATACTGAGGTGTTGGAGCAGCTGCCCTCTCTGCCAAGGGGATCCAAGGCCTATCCTCCCAATGCCACTTGCTAGAGGGACCTGAAGGTCCGTGTGAGATGAAGGTCAGGTATGTGTATGACCACAGAGAGGTTTGACGATTGAACCTGGGGCCCTGAGCTAGGGGCCTGGCTGGGTTCCTGGCCCTTCTAAGGAGCCGGGGGAGGCCAGCTCTGTGTCTGAGCCCCTGCGGCTGTTTGGAGGAGAATGCCTGGGGGACCTGGCCAGCACTGCTCCAACCCAGGTCAGGATCAGGAGCTTGGATCAGTCTGTCACTGAGCAAGTAAGCATTTATTAGGCATTTACTATATACCAGGCCCTCTGCTAAACGCTGGGGATGAGCAAGAACATGGAGGAGACAGTCCCTGGCCTCAGGGAGCCCCGGAATGATGAGGGGACAGTGGGCAAACAGGGATGGACAAGTGAGATGCAGCTGCAATCCTGGGAGAGCATGGCCAGAGGGGAGGTGCCAGCAGCGAGGCCTCATTCAGGCCACAGAGGCCAGCGGCCACCTGCCTTTGAGGCTGCTCTGGGGCCGGGGCCTCCTGCACAGTTTATCCTGCTAAGGAGAGACCGGCTGGTTGGTTTGGCATTAAGAACATCAAGGGCATCTGGATGATGGGCTAAGTAAATCGTGGTAAATATGGCAATGAAAGAAGGAAAGAAAAAGAAAGGAGGAAGAAAAACAAACAAATGAAGAAAAAGAAAGGGAGGGAGAGAAGAAAGAAGGAAGGAAGAAAAAGAAAAAGGGAGGGAGAAAGAAAGAGAGAGAGAGAAAGAAAGAGAAAGAAAGAAAGAAAGTGAGAAAGAAAGAAAGAAAAAAGAAAGTAAGAAGGAAAGAAAGGAAGGAAGAGAGAGAAAGAAAGGAAGGAAGAGAAAGAAAGAAAGAAAGAAAGAAAGAAAGAGAGAGAGAGAGAGAGAGAGAGAGAGAAAGAAAGAAAGAAAGAAAGAAAGAAAGAAAGAAAGAAAGAAAGAAAGAAAGAAAGAAAGAAAGAAAGAAAGAAAGAAAGAAAGAGAGAGAGAAAGCAGGTTAGTCCTCACCCTTGGCACACAGGTCTGGGTCCTCTGCTGGCTGACAGATCTAAACCTTAGGATGTAGTAAGAGGTAGTCCTGAGTCTCTATGGCTGAAAACGTCATCCCCAGCAGACTTTCCCTGCCTTCAAGGCTGGTGTCAAACCTAGCCCAGAACCACGATAAGTTGCTGGCACACAGTAGGTGTTTCCAAGGTTCCCGAGCACTCTCCTCACTGCATCCCTGAGAGGGTCTGTGAAGATTCCTTCTGCCCATTGGGCAGATGGGTAAACTGAGGTGCCTGGAGAGGAGCCCTCCCACTTTGGCATCTCCCAAATGGGCGCCCCAACTCCCTTTGGGAAAGGTCAGCCAGGCCTCCAGCTCCTCAGAAGGAAGCAGATAGTTGTGAACTAGCCATTAATGAGCCACGACTGGTCAATTAGGTGCCCCGGGCAGAAGTGAAATTACCGGGAAATGGAGCCTGCCCAGCTTCTCGTTAGGAACAAATGAGACCATAAAGTCGGGTTTTATGTAATATGGCAAATTTAACATAATTAGGGCAATTAAGAGAGAGTGTTAATCATTTTGTTTACCTACCAAAGGAATTGGACCCTGGCTGGTCTCCGGTAGATCTGAAGGGGCCTGCCTGGGGTGCCACACTTCTGGAAGCGTTTGTGTCTAGGGTCTGGTGGCCAGCCAGTGTGGGAGGGCAGCAGGGACAGGATCAAAGGAGGCAGCACTGGGAGGGGCCTCAGAGCCCCTCTCCCCTTCTCCAGGTAGGGAAAACGAGGCCCAGAGAGGAGAAGGGACTAGCCTTGGGCTCCCTGAATCATTGGGGATGGCGGTCCTTTTGGTTATTTGGTTTTGGGGGTTTTGTGGTGAAGCCCACAGGCCTTTGGCAGCAAAGTGACAGGGCAGGTAGTATCTGGCCTTCTGAAGGTAAGGGTTACTCTGTCTTTGCATCTTTTGCATGTAAGAGGTGCTTAAGGAACAGGATTCATTAGATGGGCCAAGAGGGCCGAGGGCAGCAGAAGCCACCCGATGATCCCAGCCAGCCTTTTCTGGTCTCCCCAAGGGAGAGGCTATGACTCCCAGGCCAGGGGGAGAAGGGGAGAGGCAGCAGCACTTCCCTGGTGACCCAGGCCAAATCCACTGCTTTCAGCAGACCTTCCTTAATCACTCTGGTGCCAGGGTGCTCATGGTCAGCCTGGACAGTGCTGAGTCGTCTGCCAAGTGTGGCCTTGGGAGGACTGGCTGAGCTCCCAAGGGCAGCTCCATAGCTCTAGATCACAGAGAGAATGTTTATGTAGCAGAAGCTGTTCTGGAAGCTGCAGAACCTCAGAGCTGGACAGGTCCTCAGTGGCTCCTCAGGCCAGCCCAGTCCTGGGAAGGATTCCTCTGCCCTGACACCTCCAGGGAGGGCAGTCAGCCTCCATCCACCTCCCAAGGCAGCCCAGGACACATGGAGACAGCTGTGAATGTCGGCTGTGCTTTCCTTACTGACCTCTGGCCATGATTTGGCCTCTCAGTGGCTTTCCCCATTGCATTTGGGGCCCAAAGGGAACAAGGCTAATATCTCCTCCATAGAGCAGTCCTGCAGACATCGGTATGCTCTCACATTCGTGGGCAGAGTGGCTGGCAGCTGACCCCTCCCTCTGTCTACATGCCCATGCTTGGCCCTACCAGAAGACAGCTACCGTGGGCCCATAGGGTCTTCCTTCCTCGGCTTCACTAGCCCCAGCTCCATCCCCTTCTGCCATGAACTCCAGACCCATCCCTGGCCTGGCTGACTTCTGGACTCTCTCCTGCTTCTCTGGGTCCTTCCTCACTGGTGGAAGCAGAACAGTCTCCAGGTGGGGGAGGGTCACTGTATGAAGGGGTGACATTAGCGTTCCGGTCAGCCTCTTCTACTTAAACTGACCTATAGCTCATCTAAAAAAAAAAAATCATTTTTTTTTTTTTTGGCAGGAATTGTTGTCTGGTCATTTGCCTTAGTCTGTACTTGTGAAGTCTATTATTTGGCCCCAAGTCCATGACTTTTGATTTATCCCTTTTAAATGTCTTCTCTTTTGATTTGTCCCCAAGTCAAGATCTCTGGGGATCCTGTGATCTAACCCAACAGGGCTAGAGACCCATCCCACGGCTGTGTTACAAATTTGAAAAGTTTGTCATTTATGCCTTTATCTAAATCACTGATACTAAGGTTAAAACAACACAGGGCGAAGGACAAACTCTAAAGGGCAAAGGTCGGGAGGGAGTGCAGGCCAGGCAGGGGAGGCCAAGGGGCATCTTTGGGGAGATGCTGAGATTGAGGAAGAGCTAGCTGGCCCCTTAGGCATAGTTTGAGACAGGCACGTAAAGTCACTGGGAGCCATAGATGAGGAGCTTTGCAAATGTCAAAGCCCCACATAAATGCTAGCATTGGTGCTGTTATCACCATGACCATGGCAGGCTAAGGATGCCCATTTGGAATGTTGGAGAAGCTGTAATTGTTCATCGTGAATGTTCCACATTCGAAATGTCCATCAGCCATTCTTTCCACACCACATCCTAGGGTTTCCCCAAATTAAAGTTGCTTTCACTAGATTCCAGACTCTGAGGGTGGAGGTCCACAGTACCCCAAGCACAGAAGCAGGCAGGGTTGTGTTCACACCTACCCCATTGGCCCTGGCAAATTCGTCAGGTGAGAACACGCCTCTCTTGTCCACTAGCTGAGAACAGGGGCTGGACAACTCCCTAGAGGTAAGGTACAAACCCAAGGAGTCAGAACCAGAGTCGAGCCAGGGAGGAGGGAACGTACCAGGCCATCCCCAAAAAGAAGCTGCTCTGAGGAGAGCAACCACAGCTTCCTGACCCCTTAACCTCCTGACCCGAGGAAGACTTTGTGATGCCCAAGAATCTGAGCAGTGGCATTTATTAAGCGCCTCCTGGATGCCAGGCCCTGTGCTAAATTTCCAGGATACCAGTAGGAGAAGTGTTCTGGATATCTTGTCTTCCCATGTTCTCAGCACATCGGTGGAACTGCCAGCAGCCATCAGAGGCTGGACGGGCTGAGGAAAGAGCTCCCTTCAGCCTCGGACCCTCGGCAGCACTCCAGCAAGAGGGCTTGTGTAACAAGTGCCTTCCAAGTTCCATCTCATCTCTCCTGTGTTCTGTGTGCCCCAGTGGGAAGCTGAGTCACGGACTACTGGCGGTGTTTTACACCAACTCCTCTGAAGATGCAGATGGACTGAGGGCTGAGCCAACTGCACATTGAGGTGTCTAGCCTCTTCTCTGATAGTGCTCTCTTAACACAGCTGGGATTTGTTGAATGAATCTTCCAGTCTGGGGGATGACGGCATTGCTGTTAACAGGAGAATGCCATGGTTTGGGGGCAGCTTTGAACGTGGTGAGATGTGGAAGCCAATGGAATGCCCATTGTTGGTCAAAGAAAAGATTTGCCCTCCATTATCTTACTGTACAATTACGGAAATGCACAGCAATGAGGATGGTAAGGCACACTTTCAGATTCACAAAGCCCCTTCCTCACCATAAACCCTGTGAAGTCAGCCCAGCAGACAGCCTTGGTATTACCATCTGAATCTGAGGACACAGGAGTTCAGAGATTACTCAAGGTCACACAGCATGGGAGCACTGGCATTCAAATCTTCTGACTCCTGAAAGCTCCGTCTGTGGTGGAATAAGTGGCTTCCTACAAGGTCCAGACAAGCCATGCCAATAAAGGACCCCGACCATTGCCGTGCCCAAACTGTTCACTAATTCATTACTCTCAAAGATTAAAACTTTCATCCAAGGAGATACTCCCTTCACTGACAAAGATAGCCACCCCCCTCCATGCTTGACTCTCGTCTTCCTGAGTTGCTGTGGAACAAAAAATTCATCCCCTCTGCTGTTGAGATTCACCAGACTTAGAACACATGTGCGCCCGTGCACACACACACACACACACACACACACACACACACACAGTCGATCCCTAGATCCATGAAAGAAGCCCTTCTAGCTTGACGGGACTTTGATGGCTTATATTCTACTAGCAGACTTAAGGACCCCGGAGGAGAGATTAGAGATTAGAAGAGGACTTTAGTAGAAGTCTTCGGTCAGTATTCTGATCATAATTACTGCCTTCATTGTTCCTATTCTTCTGGTCTTCTCTTTAGGAGAGTCCAAGTCACTAGCTTCTTATGATTCTTTTACATTTCATGTTCTTTGAGCTATGGTGCTGGCGTGGAAAATGATGATTTTTTTAAAAAATTGAATAAAAGGGTTGGGACGTCAACTCCTCTTCTGTTGGCTCACTGAGAGCATCTCTGGGGCCAGTGGAAGAGCAGTGAGGATGGGGGGTGGCACATACGTCATCCTGTTCCCACGAGGTTTAACTTGGGCTTTTCCATCCCATGCAGAGTGGCGGTTCTGAGGGCTCAGTTGGATGGCGTTTATTCCAAGCTTTCTTAAATTTTCATGGATCAAGGCCGTCCAAGAGACAGAGGGTGACAGTTTTGTCCAGGACAACAAACACATCCATATGATTCAGTCATGACTTGATGACTCTTTGTAGACACATTGTTAGTTGAGTTCATGTGGTTGTTTCCCATGGAAGGCCTTCTGGAGACGAGAATGACAGAACATCATCATTCTAAAGACTGAGTGCAAAAAGACTCATTTGCTTGGCCACCAAACACCATGAAGAGTGTGCAATCCCCAGAGAACTGTGGATTCCTGGAGTGCAGGGGGATTGGCAGCCCACAGTTTGATTTTCAATTTTAGGAAAGAAGGAAGCTAACAGATGATCACCTTTGGGGTGTTCTGATTATTTGTAGAGAGCCAGCCTTTCTGTGGTTACCATGTGACCTGGAGGGAAATCAGTCTGTGAATTCAATCTTAATTCAGGGCTTAAATCCAAAGGTTCTCCTCCAGAAAGAGAGACAGAGACAGAGAGAGACACAGAGAGAGGAGAGAGAGAGAGAGACAGAGAGAGAGAGGAAATGAGAGAGAGACAGAGAGAGAAAGAGACAGACAGAGAGAGACAGACAGACAGACAGAGAGGAGAGACAGAGAGAGAGACAGAGAGAGAGAGAGAGACACAGAGGGAGAAACAGAGACAGAGAGAGACGGGGAGGGGGCGGAGAGAGAAAGAGAGAGAGAGAGAGTTCTCAGCTTTCCGACATGGAGAGCCGTGGCAATGAGCTCTGGGGCGGCTGATGTCCCGTTTCGGGAGCCTCATCTCTTAGCACCTGGGTCTGCCTCCGTCCTGCTCATCGGGGCCTCCTCTCTGGGCTTCTCTGGTTTCCAGCCTGGGACTCCAACCACTCAGCAATTTCTACGGTAACACAACTTCTTTTTTTTCACTAAGATAAAAGAATGTCCCAAGATGGCAGGCAGCAGCTGGTAAGACGCGGGCTAGAAAGATTCCATCACTCATTCCCTTGGTCTCTTGTCACGCATATGGGTGGCGCCTGGGGCCCGAAGGAGGCACCAAAACGTCAGCTGAGACTTGTCAGCACGGCCATAGCTCATCACTCCAGTGGCTTTGGAACACTGTGGGGGCAAGTCGGTAGCCAGGAAAGCCCAGTGTCCCGACCAGGAAAAGCTGGTGTCAGCTGAGCTAGCCACCCTCTCTCCCCAGAGGAATGGTGGGAAGGTCCCTCTGCCATTTTGTCTAACCAAACATCATGTCATAGTTATCTCCTCTGGGTCAGAGACCATGTCCTGTCTTATCCCCTCAGCTCTGCCAGCCCAGGGCTGAGCTCACACCGGAAATGGAGCATGGTCACCTCTCTCTGGGCTGGTGCCTTGGGTGTCCCTAGCCCCGTAATGTTCCTTATGGTGTGATTCTTTGTGCTTGTGTGTCCATTTGTTCATTCATTTTTCCACCTGTCCCAAACTGGGGCTTTGCGTGAGGCCGGGGCTCTGGGTGTTTCTGGAGGGAAGCTCAGGGCCTTGTTTGTTTTCATTCTGTCCTCTCTGGAGGTGTGGGGGCTGCTGCTTTCTCCAGTTACATCTCAGGTCAGATCTGCAAAGTGTCAGTGCCCCCTGAGTGGTCTGATCTGGAGCACAGTTTAATCACTGACCACCTGGGCAGATCTTGGCAAGCTTCTGACCCTATTCTGGTGAATGGGGGACACACCTGTAGGCTTGCTCCCGGTTGGAGCTCCAGTAGACTTAGGCCGGCTCCAGCTGCTGTCAGGTAGTAGAAGGCTTTGAAGATTCAAAGCAATGGACTTTCAGGCTGCTCTGAATTCCCTTTCTGGAGGCTACAGACCAGGCTGGGGGCTGAATGTGCCTCCTCACCCCCAGGTCAGGGTCACAGAGCTGCTGCTACTTCTGTTGCTCCTCCTTGCTCAGGACAGAGCCTCAGGCTATGTCTGAGGTGGATCCATGCCCAGACAACTTCTTTCTGCCCTGGAACATAGCTATGAGCCCCCTCTCAGGTCCACACTGGGTCTGCAGCTCTGATCTGGGGTACAAGTTACACAGCTGGAGGCCAGCTCATTTTCTTGTTCCCTTCACAATCAGGTCCAGTTCCTGCAGAATCTGTGACTACTTCTTGCCCTGAAACTCTACTGGAGGTCAGCCTTGCCTAGCCCCAGGTCCCATCCTAAGTTGGAGCTCAATCTGCAGCCCAGCTCCAGGGTCAGAGAGACACAGCTGCCAGCTGGCTTCTGTTTCTGTTCCCTGGGCCAGAAAAATGGGCCACAAAAAAGTGTGTATTTGCTTGCATTTCCCGATCACACTTGGTCCGGTGCCTATCTTGACTTTTTGTTGGATGGGGAGGAAATAAGTATTTATATACAGCCTACTGTGTGGCCGGCATTTTGTTAAGCATTTGACAAATATGGTATTCACTGTTACTTGGCTGCCTTGGCTGGTCTCCACAACATCACCTCCAACCCTGAGATGTCAAGATTCTGTGATTCTAATGTCCTGTGGGCATAAGTTTTGAAAATGTATGCTTCTGAGACCCAATGAGCAGATGATTCCAAAACCTTGTGTTTCAGGGGTCTATGATTCTGAGATCCTGTTTCAAAGATTCTAAGTTTCTAATTAGAAGGTCCCCAAATTCTGGAATTCTATCATTCCAAGATTGTGTGGTTCCCTGTATTGATTCCAGCATGATAAGTCCTTAATATTACACTTCACCTATTTATCCATTATCCTGAGAATCTGTATTTCTAAGATTCCACAATTTCATTGTAACAATCTACAGTCCTATGATTGTAGGATGCTAAGATTCAGAGACAATCTGGTTCCAAGACATTGTGATTCCAGCATCCTAATAAGCTCCTCCGGTCCTAAGACTCCATGATCTGGCTCTTATAACATTCTTTCTTTGGTTCCAAGATTCCATTTTTCTAAGATTTGAAGATTCTCCAGTTCTAAGAGTCTGTGACTCAGGAATTCTAAGATCTCATGATCCCAGTATTCTAAGCTTTTCTGGCCCTAAGCCCCAGTGATTCCACGAAATCAGCCCCTGTGAGAGCCCAGTAACACATCATAGACTCTTTTTTTCCAGGCAAATAAAATCTGTGAACATTGGAAGCAGGGAGCTTGCTTGTGGTAATTGTGGGACTGCTTACTTTAACCCTTTTTAAAGAAAATAAAATCTTTATTGTTGGGACCAAAAGGTCTTATAAACCATAACAAGCGGCATATGTGGAACACATATAAATATATTAGTTGTTTAAAAAATATTTTCCAGCCCAGCTTCTAGAACATTAACTTATTATTCTAAACCTGAAGCATGGCTCACCAGACGGTCTGAACCAAACCCCAATTGGAGATAATTATCTTAGCAGAGTTCCCCAGGCCCCTGGGAGGTGCGGCTTGAACACATGTACTAACTTAGACTGCCTTTGTGTACATAACAAACATGAAAGATTGAGTTTCCAGAGGCAGGAGAATTCAACCTCTTTCAACAGTGACCTCCACATTCATTCCAGTAAGTAAGTGCAAGCACATAGAGAAATATTGGGGATGTGCTCTGTGGGTGCCATAGCCAGAGATGAAGCTGTAAAATGCCTATGGGGGAGACCCTGCACTTCAGTACAATTTGTGGCCAGAAGCTAAACCCTAAGAGTATGGAAATCGGGAAGTCGGTTACTAGCAGCTTGGAAGATAAAACCAACATCTCCTATTTACGCCCTGCTTTATGGTTACCAATGGCTCACCATTTATCATCCCACCTGATCTCGCCCCAAACCTCATGAGGAAGGCAGGTGATGGGTCATTCACCCCATTTTGCAGATGAGGAAAGCGACCCATAGAGAAGCCAAGTGAGAACTCAGGTCATACAGATGCTAGGGGCTAACACAAGATTCACATCTAGGTGTGTTCTGTCACAAAGGTCAGTGACCTTCACACCATGCCACATCACATTACTCAGTACCAATCTCAGCTACCCTTTGACTTGGCCCTTCTCTTAGACCAGGGAGTCTTAGTTATGTAAACCATTTCCTTTTATTTAGACTTAAGAGATTTCCTTTGGGATTGGGTGTTTCCCTGATTTTTCCTATCCCAGGAGTAAGTGGGCAGGCTCATTACTTTGTGAACATGGCATCCTGGCATTGGAGAAAGCATGGTATTGGAAGTTGGAAGCTATTGGACAACTGTGTGACCTTAGATGCAGCTCCTTCCAGCAGACCATAAATACCATGAGAACAAGGTCCTTTACCAATATGGCAGCCTTCCTCACTGATCTACGTCCTTCCTGAAGTGTGGATGTAATAAGCCACATAGATCCCCGAGATGGACTGGGATACAACAGAATCAGCAGGCTCTCCACCCTCCACCAACAGGACCTCACCATCAGCTCCATGACAGTGGCAAGCATAGGTCTCCCTGTTTCCTGCTCCAGTTGATAGCAATAGAGTGCCATTGAATAGTCATCTCTTGTACAAACTTGGCACCTGCATGAAAGACTCTTTGTGACAGGCAAACCTTTAAGGCTGAATGTCACCTTTCCAAGTGTACTGGCTTCCCACCGAGCCTGGGGTCTTTTGTGTGCCACTACAGATGTAGGAGATGCGTTTTGGTAAACATTTTTACAACTGGGCTGTCTGAGAGAAAAATGTGTGTAGGCCATATTTTTCACTTTAATATGCATTACTGATATTTTCTCCACCATTTTCTGAAGCCTAGACAATCAACAGAACAATCAATCATGCCCTGATCTGTAGCTTTGGCTGATTTTTGAGGTGCAAATGCCCACACTGAAAATTTAACAACCAGCCCCCTCCCAGATAGTGGAAAGAATGTTAAAATCCTAGGTACCTGTGGAAGGATCAGGGCTGGAGGCAAAGCTTCTTAGGAGAGAGATACAGGGGCAAGGGAAAAAAGAGAGAGACCTCAGAAGCTACAACATGTGGGGAAAGCTGGCTCTCCCACACAGCCCGCCTTCTGCCTTGCTACCTAAAGACTTTCTCCAGGCTAAGAGAGAGCAGCTTCTCTTGGTGTGAGCAAAGAGCTCATCTTCCAAGCTGGAGGCCATTCACTCTTGGGTGTCTTCTGGCATATTCTCATCTGGAGAGTCTGATTTGCTTGGATCTCCGGAGGGGCTCACTGGCTCTTGACTGTTGTGATGGTCTTTGTGTAGCCCGTGTTTGGTGGGACAAGCAGAGACTAGACAGCTATCATCCTCCTGAAGAGCCACCAAGGAAATGACTTCTGTTTTGATTTTTTAAAGAGTCATATCCTTGGGCCAATGATACTGGGAAGAACAGATCTAAACCTAGCCGATGCTCCTCTGGGGCGCAAGGAGGGAGGAAGCCAGACTGACTCATTGCTTCTCCTGCTCCCTTCAAGGCAGAAATCATTCTCCCTTTGAAGAAATTGGTCCAGATTGCAGAGACAGCCATTTGCATGGCCCAAGAGTCATGTCTAAACACCTAGACAGCTCATGGAACTCACATCACCTTACTGGACATGTTTCTTCCACAAGTGAAATGCCTTTCTCTGCCCTGCCCCACCCCCCAGCTACTAGAGCCTTTCCTGAATTGGCTGCTTCCCCACTCCCATCCATTCTTCACTGACCACCAAAGGGATTTGCCTAAAGTGCAGCTGCGACCATGTCACCCCCTTCTCAATAAACTGTAGTGACTCCCTATGGCTTCTAGGATCAAGTACAAATGCTGTTTGGCATGTGAACCCCCTGCCCCCTTACCTTTCCAGTCTTCTTATACTTTGTACCCCTCCCCATCCCCAGTAGACTCTGATCCAGGGACACGGACTATCCTCCCCCCAGGCCTGGAAATCTCTTCCTCGCCATCTCTGCCTCCTGGCTTCCCTGAAGTCCCAGCTGAAACCCTCTGAATGCCAGTCCCTTCTTTCTTTTATTGTTTCCATTTAGGGGGTGTGTGTGTGTGTGTGTGTGTGTGTGTTGCTTGTTTGTACATAGCTGTTTGTGTATTGTCTCCCCCATTAAACTGGGAGCTCCCTGATGCAGGGACTGTCTCTGGCTTCTTTTTGTATCCCCATTGCTTGACATATAGGAGGCCCTGAGTAAGTTTATTGACTTCTGACTAACTTATCAGGTAAGACTTCCCAGAGGCCAGATCCAAGAAAGTGCTGGAATAGAGCAGCCTCGTCTGTCTGGGGAGAGGGCCAGCTTGTACCAGGTGGCTTTGGGGAGCTGGGGCACTCAACCTTGATGAGGATGGGTAAGGTGACAAAGCTGTTGTTCCACAAACGCAATTCCTTCCAGCATTCAGCAACATCAGCTGCCTGAGGAAGACCAGAGGATGTCACAGGGACAGGTCCAGGTTCAGCTGGCTTCTTGGTGACATCAGACCCTGAGCAGAGGCATCGGTGCAGGAGGACCCAGAAGGGAAAAGATGCTCTGGGAGAACGTTCATATTGGTTGCCATGGTGACAGACAGACCTGCTGCTGCAGTTTCAGAGCCGGCATAAGTACCCACAGCAGTGAGGATGAGACTCTTACTGGGAGGGGAGAAGTATGATCCATTTGCCCATCAGGGTGAATTGCCAATTAAATGGGATCATCCCATACTGGTCTCCCAAAGGCAGAGGCTTTGGTGGTACCAAGCAGCATTGCAGAGCAGATGTGGCTGCCTTGTCCTTCACCAAGGGGATGGGCGGGTGATGTGCGCCACAGAATGGGGTGCTGACCCCTATATCCAGACGGGCTCAGGCCCCAACCTCTGCTGCCTCACGAGGGCCTCCTCCATACTCAGCTCAGCAGAGGGTGCAGGGCATCTCTGATGGACACTAACATGCCAGACAAACCTCTGGGCAGAGTGGGATTCATCAAATTTCTCTAGTCATCCTGAGCCCAAAGAGGGGAGCTTTTAATGTTCAGATCCCCTCCTCTGCACGTGCCCAGACCCATGGCTTCCACCAGGAGCCCTGCTCCTTAAGGCTCTGTCACACTGCAGACATGTAGCTTCTGCTCATCCCACTGGGAGAACCCACTAGGTGCCCTGGCCCTCAAGCTGTCCTTCACTACTGGGTGAATGGCTGCCGAGGGCTAGGCACCACGGCTCTCACACAATGGGCAGGACCACCAAGGAACCCAGCACTATGGGATTCCTCAACAGCCAAGTCATCGGACATGGGGGAGTCCACTGGGCTAGCAAAGTGTAGGAGACCTTGCACTGGGGCTGGGGCTGGACATCTGTATTCTGAGGAACCTCTCTGTTCTGACGTTCTGTATTCTAAGCCCCCTCCAGATAAGAATTAGCAGAGGGAAGGCACTAGAATTCAGAGTGATTTGGGAAAGGTTTCCTGTAGATGGAGGGTCCTTAGCTGGGACTTGAAGGAAGTGAGGGTGACCAGAAGGCAGAGATGTCCAAGCCTGGTGGGCAGCTGGAGCAAACCCCTGGAGGTGGAAGATGGGGCGTTGCTCCTGGAGCAGCCGGGAGGTCGAGGGAGAAGAAGATGGGAAGGGGAGGAGGGGCTGGTTTGTGAGGGCCTTTGAACGCAAGCAGAGTGTTTTGTCTTTGCTCCTGGAGGCCATAGAAAGTCCCTGGAGTTTGTTGGTGTGGCCGATGTCTTGGCATGGTCAGACCAGCACCGAGGGAAATCACTTCAGAGACTGAATGAAGGGTGAACAGCAGTAGGGAGAGACCCAAAGCTCCAGTGGCTATGGCAATCCCGCAGGCCTAAGGTGAGGAGGGCCTGCACTAGCGTGGCCCAGTGTCTGAGAAGAGGAGGGGGCTTCTCTGAGAGATGGTTCAAAGGCAAAACCACAGGCAGCAGCTCAGCTATGAGGGGATGGGAGGGCAGGAGGGGCTGGGAGGAGGGTTTTGTCCTCGGCAGTGATAGGGAAGAGAGGGGGCAGGGTTTGGGCGAAGGATCCCAGTTCTGTTTCTGACATGTTGGGTTTCAGATGGCTACTGGACATCCAGTTCAAGATGTCTGAAAGGCAGCTGGAGATAGGAGAAGAGAGGTTGGCAGAGAGGCTAGGGTGGGATGGGCAAATCTGAGAATCCTCAGCAGAGAGATAATTCAGTCCATGGGCACTGATGAGATCCCCAAGGGAAGTCCTGCAGAGGAGACAAGGAGAGGATGGACCTCTGTGGGATAGCGACAGCTATAGACCATGGCCTGGATGAGGAAGCAGAGAAGGAGCCGTCAGAGGCAGGAGGAGAGCCAGGAAGAAGCAACGGTGTCCTGATAACCTAGAGAGGAGAGGATCCAGGAGGAGAGAGTGACCAGCAGTGCCCAAGGCCGCAGAGAGGCTGAAAATGAGGGCTGAGAAAAGGCCCTGGGAAGTGGCAGCCAAGAGAATCACAGCATGTGAATAGTCGTCCAGTCTGGGGCTCAGCAAACCACTGCCAGCTGCCCCCTTGGGTGCTCAAGTCTGGTACGTCAGTGCCCAGGACTGAGCAAAGTAGCTCAGGTCCGGCTAGGTCAGACAAGAGTAAAGGACGCCCATCTCCCTGCCCCTGGGAGTTCTGGTCCACCTTATGTAGCCCAAGACTCCATTTCCTTTTTGGCTGTTTACTCATGTTGAGTTAAACCCCAGCTCTCATTCAGAACAAGAGCTGTGGAAGGGGACCCACCCATCTCACTGGGGACCGTTCTTGTTTTTGTACCCAAGGGCAAGACTTGACATTTCTCCCTGCTGAATCCTAATGGCATTTTATCAGACTTGGCTCATTGCTTTGTCTAGTCTGGAGAGATACTTTTGGACCCTGACTCTGGCCTCCATTGTATTAACCCTCCTCCCCAACATTGTGCCAGTGTGGTGAGCCCGCCTCTGCCTTTAAATAATCCATGGAAATGTGAAACAGCCTTTAGCAAAAAGGGCCCTCCTTAGTCCTGACTTTACTTAGTATCTTGGGGCCTGTGCCTCCCAATCTCTCTATCTTGCCCAAATCTTTCTTGAGCCCTAGGCCAATGCAATCCCCTGACTCCCTGACTGGACACCTTCACTAGGGCACACTATCGGGGTCTCTAACTCAACCTATCCTGGGTGGAACTTGGGCTTTTCCTAGCCCCCCTTCTCCAAACATTTTCCAAAGATCACGTTACTGTGGAGAGCACCCCAGATCTCTCCAGTCCTCCAGGTTCCCAATCTCCATTCTTCCTCCCCCCTCAACCACCAAGTGTACTGGCTGGGCAAGCCTGCCCTGAGCTGGCTGAGCCTCTCCTGTTCTCCCAGCTCCCAACTCTTCCCAGGGTACAGAGCCCTCGCAGCTGCCCGATCCTCTGAGACTGAAGGCTGGAAGCCCCCTGAGCTGGCTGAGCTGAGCCTGTCAGACAGCCAGGGACTGTCTGCTAATGCCTTACTTATTGTCTGCATCCATCGCCACTGTGGTCCTGTCCTTTCCAGTCCCGAGATTATTCTCCTTGGCGGAGAAAGTGGAAGCAGACAGTGCGATGAGCTTCCCTGCTGGCTTTCCTGGGCAGATAGGTGGTATAGCATCAGACAGAAAGACCTGAGTTCAAATCCCACCGCAGACACTTACTAGCTGGGTGGCCCTGGGCAAGGCATTTAAACTGTCTGCCTCAGTTTCCTCATTTATAAATGGGAATAATACCAGCACCTCCCTTCCAGGGTGGTGTAAGAACCAAAGGAGACCATCTTTGGAAAGCTCTGAGCCCGCTTCCTGGCCCCTAGGAAGCGCCAGAGGAGTGCTTGCGATCATTATTTATCATTATTATCACTGGGCACAGGGCTTTGATTCGTCGCTGGGAAGATGCGCGTTTTAGATAAATTCAGGATCCCTGACATCACAGGGGGCAGAATAAAGCAGAGGGATGGAGCCTCAGTGCACATTCCCAGTGAGTCCCCAGGAGAAGCCCAGACACAGGGAGGCCCAGGTGATGCCAAGAGAGAAGGCTGCCCCTGGCTGCCCTCCTCCCCCTCCCCTTCCCCCTCCTCCTCTTCGGGCTGCGCCTCCTCCGTCTTCTGTGCTGGGTCATCACCAGCACCCACTGAGCAGAAGATTCAAAGCTCTGTCCCTTTCTCTTACTTTATACCCTCCTTCTCAATGATCTCATTGCTCCTCTCTGTTCAGATTCCTCCCTTCAATTACGCACACCCATGTACACATACATCCATACACGCACACACACCCATACATGCACACACATACATGAACACACGCACACACACACATCCATACACGCACACACACACATGTGAAGCCTAGCCTTGGACCCAGGCCGGCCCCCTGACCCCGTGTCCACATCCACCCAGCGCACTGCCCCGGCCTCCAGGAAGCCCCCCTCCCTTAATGAGGCTTCCCCTCGACATCCCCTCCTCGTAATCCCGGCTCCCCACGGCCGGCGCCCAGCGATGACATTGATTTACCGGCCGGTATTCGGTTGCCCAGCACAATCCAAGGGGGATTTACGGCTGGGGAAGTCGGCGCCTCCTTTCAGAGCCGTCCTCCCCCTGTAAATCTCCGTGATCAGGCTGGCCGGCCTTATTTGGGTAACCCCTCAGCGACCCTCGCTTCCTCCCCAGGTACATCACAGGACACGTACCTTGAAGCCAACAGAGGCCGGCAGAGGCCCGACTGTTTTTCTGAAAATTCCAGCCTGGCCGAGCACAGCTGCTGGGGGGCCCCAGGGCCACGGAATGGGACCATCTTTTAGCAGCCGCTCTGCCGGAACAGAGGGCATCTTTGACCAGCTCACAGGCTCCACTGAGGCAGCCCAGGCCCCGAGGAGGGCATTTACCTTCTGGAAGGGCAGGGCCAAGGAGGAGAGAGGGGCAGCGGGGCAGCCGATTGTTTGTCCTGGAGCTGGGACCCTGTCAACCAAAGCTGAGGGGAAGAGCTGGGAATCTCCAAAGGGAGAGCCGGGAGATGAATGCGGACTTTTGTCGGTATTGGGAGAAGCACGGGGTCAGCGTCAGAAAGTCACCGAAATCAGCCAATCCTGCCTGGAACGGACAAAGCATCTCTTCTGTGAAATCCCTGACAGATAGGTGCGTCCTCTGCTTGCATACCTCCAGAGATGGGGAGCTCACTCCCTTAGCAGGCAGACCGCTGGACAGCTCTTAGTGGTTTTTCTTTCATCATTTGGAATTTCCATCCCTAACTCCTAGTTCTGTCTTTTGGAAGCACACAGACGAGTGTGTTCCACTTTCCGTTGGTCAGCCAGTTAGCACGCCCACCTCCAGGCCCCACTCCTTTCATCTGTCCGGTCCCCGTTGCTCTCCAGACACCCAGGGTCCCAGATGGGGGCTGATCCAGACCAAGACACTGGCTCTTCCCTCCTTGTCCCAGATACGGTCTCTCCCAGGGCAGCCCCATGGCCCACCTCACCTTGCCAGCCCCAGTTATTTGCGTGGATATTTATGTGGGATTTCTCCTCTCCCATCGAGTCCTGGTGAGACTCTTCCCATTAATCATGATAACACGATAGTTCACATTAAGGTAGCACCTCCTACATTCCTGGAACTGCACTAAGTGCTTTATGATTACCATTTCCTCTTTATCCTTCCAACAGCCCAACGGGGTGGCTGCTATGAGTATCCCCATTTTATAGGTGAGAAAAGTCAGTCAAACAGAGGGGAGATGACTTGGCCAGGGTCATCCAGCTAAATGTCTGAGGTGGATTTGAACTCAGGTCTTCCTGATTCCAGGCCATGTCCATTACCCACTGCACCACCAGTAAGGGGTTAGACCCCAAAGGGACTCTCCAGCTCTGAAGACTACGGTCTCCTGCTCTCCTGACTCACTTCCAATGAGATTTCCATATTGTGCATGAAGGACCTCATGACTAAGAGAGAGAGAACTAGGCTTGGCCTTGGGTCTGGCCCAGATCATTTCTGACTATGTAGCATGAGGAAGGGAGGCTCTACCCCTCTTGGGCCTCGATGTCCTTTCTGTAAATGGAGGAGATTGGCCTAAACCATCCTTAGACTCTCTCAAGTCTGTAAGTCCTGGGAGCATCTCTGGAATTGCAGGGACTGGGGGCAGTGTCTGCATCAGGAGCCAAGGGCAGCCCGGGCACACCAAGGAGCCTGGGAGAAAGCCTCTCCCATGCCTGTGGGAAGATCCCAAGGTTCTCAGGAAGGAGAGAAGCAGCTTTCCAGGAGCAGAAGCCGCCTGAGCCACCCTGTGGCCATATGGGCCCTCTCTCCCCTTGGGCTCTGCACACACTTCTGACAGTGTGGGTCCAGACTTGAGGGAATGTTAATCCTAACTCACCTATGTGACCTTGGTAAATGCCTGGTTCTAAACACTAATTAGCTCTGGCTGCCTGATTGGCATCAGCTGATAATCTACAGGGGGGGTGGCGGGGGGAGGGGGGGGGGACACACTGGTGGGGGCTTGTAAGGCCCAGAGCTCCAGATAGACCTTGGAAGCCCTAGGGGAGAAGCAGCAGCACCTCCCCCCGCCGTGTGATCCCCATCTGCCGGTTTAAGTCATGGTCCCAGAGACAGATTGGTAGGGAGCTACTAAGCACCTACTGTGTATCTGGCACCATCCTAGACACTAGGGATACACATATAATCAAGCCCTGCCCTCAGTGAGCTTCTGTTCTAATAGAACCCAGGCTGGTTTGGGGGCAGAGCTTACAAAGCTGCCCTTCCCCACGGTTAGTGACCGCTCCTTGGGAAGTGGCCTTGGGTTGGTCTTTCTCTGTGCATGTTGTGCCCTGCCCCCTGGAGAGCCAGCCCTTTCTGCCTGCAGGGACTTGGACTTGTCTCTGTTCTGCCAGCAGCTAGCCCAGGGTTTGCAAGTGATGGGTTCTGGAACTCCTCTTTCCCCATGAACATTCTTGCTCTGGAGACTTCAGTCTCTGACACCCGCCATCCCCATCCCCGTGGAGAGTTTGCCCAGCCAGATCCACCTTCTTTTCCCAAATAAACTCTGAGCCCTCGGGATGGTGGGGAGACTCAGCCCTGGCCAACAGACTGGGCCCCAGCAGGACTGCTGCCTATTGGTGTCAGGTGAGGAGATCCCTGCCCATCTCACTGACACCCCAAGAAGGATCCCATCAGCTTCGGGGGATCCTGGTCACCTCCTCTGCAGCAATCTCTTTTGTCTTCATGCATTTCTCTTGGGCTCTTCCTCTGTAACTTGGACAAAACCTTTCTCTTCTCTATCAGCATCTGCATCTGCAGAATGGGGATAGTCTCCCAGGATGGCAATAAATCAGCCATTTAAAACCTAGGACAGGCTTAGGCAGGGCTGGCCCCTTCATTCTTGTCTCTCCTCAAGTTCTGACCGGACATGCTGGAGCTCTCCCAGTGTGGCCCCTGGATGGTCTGTCCAGTGGGATGATGTTGGCTAAAAGCCCTGGGCAGCCCTTGGACATGCACAGAGGTGAGGGGCTGGGCACCAGCACCCCGGGGCACACACATTCTCTGAAGTGAGGGTCCCCCCTGTGAGGAGGGTGAGGATCATGGCCGTGTGGGGGCCCAGCTGCGCCCGCTGTCCAGAGACCAGCCCTGGTCATCTGCATGACCTGGGCCAGATCTTCCCTTCTCTGAAACATGGGTTTTTCACGTGTAAAATGGGGGTGATAAACCCTGCCCTTATCTTGGGTCATTGTAAGGAAAACACTAGAAAAGGAAGCTGCTGTATGAAGGGGAGCCAGGGCAAGGCTCTTACTGGCCAAGAAGCCTGGTGGGGCTGTGAGCTTGGATTGAATTGTGTGGGGACTGGTGCACTCATGTGTACACACACACACACACACACACACACACACATTCACACAACTCCTCCACACTCCCTCTACACTCACACATGACACATTCACACAGTTACACATATGCACACTCATCTACACACCCACACAGGCACATAGTTTTACACACATGCACACATCCCTCCACATTCACACATACACACTCACACACACTCACACACTCACATTCACACACTCACACTCATACTTCTATGAGTATATGAGTATACGCATATGCTCACATATAACACATTCACACACACACACTCACACATACATTCACACACACATTCACACACACTCACACACACATTCACACACACATTCACACACTCACATTCATACATCCAAATTCACACATTCACACAGTAGAATGCACACCCCTGGGGGGCCAAGTTCATTCCGTTGTCTTTGCATCTCTAGTGCTCAGCAAAGGGCCCTGAACAGTTCCCAGAACTGGCCAGTTCATCAATGTAAGGGACTTCCATCGTGTGGAGAGACTTCTCAGACACAGAGCAGCTCAGACCCTGAGGTGGTCCGAGGCCCCCAGAGTCTGTCACTGGTCTAGTCACACTGCCAGTTTTCATCCAAGGCAGGACCTGAACCCAAACCCCAGTCTCTCTGATTCTGAGGCCAGGTCTCTAACCATTACACGGCTGCCTTTGTTTTGGACACTCACTAATATTTACTGCATTTGCAGTGGACTCTCAGAATTCACAGAGGAAATCTTCGCCCCCGGCTGAGGTCACTAGGCTTCTGCAGAGACAGGTCAGCTCTAACTGGCCAAGCCCTTCTTTTGTGAGGGGGAGCCTGAGGTCCCCAACACCTGACTTGTCCAAGGTCACCAAGCCAATCTGAAGCAGAGCCAGGCCCCAGGGTACTGCCTGGGCCTTTCCAGCATGTTCTTTCCCTCCACCAAGCACACACTGTCCAATCTACTTGGGAGAATAAAGACAAGCCAGGCATTGCTGGCAGTGTGGATGTGCTGGCTGGTGGGACAGAAGGCCCGTGGGTGGCTGTGGGAGGGGATCTGCTTCCCTGAGGGACGGGAGGTGTCAGTGAAATGCCGCCCAAGGGAACACATTTGCACAGAAGGGAAAGGGGGGGGAGGTTCAAAGCTCCTAGCAATTAAGGGAGAAGGATGCTCAGGAAATTAAAAAATGACCCTTGGAGGAATGTGCCTGCAGACTCCCCCAGGTGGGCCGCACACCACACAGGCCAAATCGCTCCCTGATGTTCCCGATAACGTATGGGACCATCAGCCGAACCAGCCCAGCCCTGTGCTGTTCATTAACAGGTCTTGGAAATGAGTTCTAACACTTGCCTCTAATGGGAAAGAGAGTATGCTGGCCCTGGAATGCATGTCAGAGAGGGCTGGGCACCCACCCGGCAGCCGGCCCCAGGAAAGCCTTCTGGCCCTGTTTATGTCTGCTTAGCAACACCACACATGCAGCCCCTCCTGAATGCCCCATGGCACCCAGCCATCCACCCCAGGAGGCCCCTGCTCACTCCTGGAGGCAGGTGCTGTCTGGTCTCTGGATGCTCTGACTAGAACGCTGGGCTGATGGGCACCTCATTCTCTGGCACTGGAGGCAGGGAGTTTATGTCTGGAACACTCCCCATGGTTCAACAGTATCAAGGTATTGAAGAGTCAGTGAAGACCGCCCTGGGTGGGCAACCTAGGGCATGTTTGCTGGATCTACCTGCAAGCATTTAGGGCCAGGAAAAGGCTTTGTTAAGGGGTCAGTGGGGGCCTTCCCCTCCCTGGATCCCAGCTTCCTTCTCTATAAAGTGCTGGGAGATGGGATGGTGGGGATGGAGCAGAGGATATTGAAGGCCAGGGCAGGCCTGAAGGCCAGACCAATTCTGAGCTATGGCCAACAAGGAGGGCACAGGCTCCTTAAATCAGAGCATCATGAGTCTGGAGAAGGGAGGGCCCAAGTCCCAGAGGGGCTAAGTGATTGCCTGGGGAGATGATTCGAACTTGGGTCCTCTCACCCCAAATCCAGCACTTTCCATTACACTCTTTGTTGGTCCTTTCAGCGATCATAGCTTTCTGAGCTAGGAGGGACCATGGGGAAGAACTTCCACCATTAACTCCCATAGCTCCACCTGCACCATCCCTGGCAGGGAGTCGGTCCTGCCTTAATCGCCTCTAGAGAGGGGGTCTTCTCTCTTTGAATGCCCTGGTGACTGCTGGGGTCCCATGTCCTTGGGCGCCTGCAGACAGAGAAGGAGCTTTGGCAAGACCTAGAACCAGGGAGCAAGAGTCCTCTCATGAAAGGCGTGGTCAGAGTATCCTTAGAAGAGTCATGGACACAGATCACAGAAGGCACCTGGCTTTGTCAGGAGCAGTCCGTGCCAGTCTGACCCCCCGGTGACAGGGTGAGCAGTTTGCTAGGTCAGAGGAAGGCTGGAGACAATGCTTACCCAACTGTTAGCCAAGTCTCCCATGTTGTTCCCCGTGGACAAGACTGAAATGAAGGCTGGAAGATGGCCCAGGTAAGGCTGAGTCGGAGCCATAGTCCAAAAGAGAAAACTTTAACCTAGAAGGAAGTCTTGGGGCCTCGGGGATCTGCGCTTGGCTGTGTACTGGTGAATACTCCTCTCAGTGACTTGGAAAAGACATGATGCCATGCTGCCCAAATTTAGAGAAGGCACGAAGTCGGGAGCCATAGCACCACCCCGTAGGCTGGAGCTGGGATCTGCAAAGATCATGAGAAGCCAGAGCACTGGGAAGAGTGGAATAAGATGATCTAAAATTTGATCCTTCAGCCCAAAGCATCAGCTTCGCTGACATGTCACAAAACGGGGAAGGAGCCTTTGAAAAACACAGGAGGTTTTTGGGAGCTGAAAGATCCACAGGAATCAACAGTGAGGTAAGGAAGCCAAGAAAGCCAATGATGAGCCCCTTCCACCACAGATCCTCTTCACTGCTCAGATGACATCTGGGGGATAGTGACTGCCCCTTTCTCTCTGTCTCTCTCATTTTCTGTCTGTCTGTCTGCTTCTGTCTTCCTCTGTGACTTTCTCTGTGTCTGTCTGTCTTCTGTCTCTCTGTCTGTTTCTGTTTGCTTCTGTCTATCTGTCTCCTTCTGTCTGTCTGTCTCTTTCTGTTTTCCTCTGTGACTTTCTCTGTGTGTCTGTCTTCTGTCTCTTTGTCTCCTTCTGTCTGTCTGTCTGCTTCTGCCTCTCTGTCTTCTGTCTCTGCTTCTGTCTGTCTGTCTCCTTCTGTCTGTCTGTCTGTATGCTTCTGTTTTCCTCTGTGACTTTCTCTCTGTGTGTCGGTCTCTTTGCTCCCCCTTACCACCCTCCCCCAATCTAACACCAGCTTTCAGACCTGCAGCCCCAGCTGGGCTTAATGCCTGCATTACACATACTCAGGGGCACAGAAGACATTTTTTTCAAATAAGAGCCAAGGCAGCTCCTGGATCTCTCAGTAGCTATGCTCTGGGATTAGATAATTCCTGCACGGGATGGTGGTTTCTGTTTGGTTTCTGTTGTGTTTTGGCTATTGAATATCATTACCTGAATAAAATCCATATGCCTGAGCAGCTAAAGGCCATAGTAGAAAGAGTTCTGCTCTTGGAGGCCAGAAGACTTGAGTGTGAATTCTGCTTCACACATTTACTAGCTCTGTGATTTTGGGCAAGTATTTTAACCTCTCTGGGCCTCAGTTTCCTTATCTGTAAAATTAAAAATAAGAGGGTTGGGCTCTCTTGCTTTGTAGGTCCTTCCTGGATCCAGATTCACAACCCCTGGATCCTCGTTCTGACTTTCAAGGCCCTCGGAGAGCTGACCACTCCTCCAGCTTCCTCACCAATTCCTCACCCGTTTGACCCCCAGACAAACTGCTCAACCCCACATTCCACCAAAGCGTTTTGTACTTTCCTGTGTCTGTTTCTTTGCTCAGGCTGTGCCTTGTGCTGGGCCTGTCCCCCTCTGCTCTCTGCCTCCAGATCCCTTCTGTCCTTCAAGGCTCAGCCAGAGGCCCGCTCCTTCTCCTCTCCATGGACTCAGAGCTGTGCACACAGGCTCACCAGCTCTTCCTCTCTGTGTGTAGACTTTCCAAAGTTGGCTTCTCTTTGCCCCTTGGCCGGGTGTTTCTTCCCATATCCGAGTTAGGGTGAGACACGCGGGTCCCCCTGCTGAGAGGCCTGAGCCCAGGACTCTGTGATGTGCTGATCAGCGTTCTCTCGGCCCATCTGGAGTCACATCTCCTTTCATGTGCAGAGTGTGGCACAAATACCTGAGGCTCGGCTGGACGTCCACTCACCTGCCTCCCCACCTCCCACCTCCGTGCCTTTGTCCTGGCTCTCCTCAGCATCTCCACTGCTCTGCTTCCCACCTCTGATGACTAGACTCGATTGGGTCCAGCACTCACACATAGGAAGCAGGCAGAAATTCTTCACCTAATCGAACTGCAGCAATACAAAGAGAAAGCAATGGAGCGGGCGTAGGTGCCCTTGGAGGCTAGGCGGCACAGTGGATGGAACAGCAGACCTGCAGTCAGGAAGACTTGTTTTCCTGGGTTTAAATCTGGCCTCAGACATTCAATAGCTGTGCGAGCCTGGGCAAGTTATTTTACTGCTCTCTCCCTCAGTTTCCTCATTTGTAAAATGAGGGTATTGGGTTCGATGACCTCTAATGACCTTGATCCTATGATGCTTTGAGTAGAGGCAGTCATGCCCCAGAGGGCATCCTGGCACAGACGCCCACCCAAGTCCTCCCGGAGTCAGTGAAGAGTCTGCTTGGCCCCCAGGGGCAGAGTTTGGATTAATGTCAGGGAAGAGTTTTGATAACGGGAGAATGGAGTGTGCTGCCCTAAGAGGCCTTGGGCTCCCATCTCAGAAAAGGCCCAAACTCAGAGTCACACAACTGGAGAGACAGGAGGAAACCCAAGCAGCCTTCTCTAGGCCAACCCATGCCCAATGGGAATTCCCACCATAACATCCCCGGCTTCAGGGGGCAACCTCCAAGGAGGAGGAGCCCACCACCCCTCTAAATTGTCCCTTTTTGCCATTTCTGTCCATTAATCCTGGCTTAATCAATCAACAAGGGGCAAGCATCTGTTAATCTGCCACATGTGGTGCTGAGCTCTGGGGATACAGATGTCATGAGTCTCTGTGTTGACTCTCTCAGACCACATCTGCCCTCCCAAGGCAGATTCTCCCATCAAGGCTCCTTCTTTCCCTCAGAGTTATAGGGGCACTTGAGGGGTTATGGGGTTATGCACTAATGACATCGGCTCAAGCCCCATTCTGGTGGGCTCTCCCCAGTATCCAACCCCAGCTGTGTTTTCAACATCATCCAATGATATCTGCTTAATATCATCAAGGACACTATGGATTACCACTCCAGCATCATTTAACTGATTGACATTCCTGAAGCTTAGTGTTGTCCCTCCAAACCAGAACCTGCCCTCCAGAACAAGAACAAGGTCAATGCCCTGGCCACAGGCCAGGCCTTCAAACCCTCAGAGATGCCCGTCATTCTGCCCGCCCCGTGCTGCCAATCTCCTCTTCTCCTCCTTGAACTGATGCTCCGTGGCCTGAATTCGAAGCGCTTTGCCCTCCCAGTTACCCTCGTCCAAACACTCTGCAGCTCATCCAAATATATGGTACATTTAGACTACACCTGGATTTCCTCTGCTCTATCCCTGACTCTAAGAGGCAAGGGCCACCTTCCTCCACAGTCCCCATCATTTCCAGCCCAGCAGGCCCCGCTCTTTGTTCATGAAAATCAGATCGAGGAAAGCATCTCCCCTGCCGGCCCTCTACTTCTGATTTACCTGTCAGCAGTGCTGTAGGGGAAATGCTTGTCCAAGTCTAAGTAGACCAGGTGACCCTTGAGGTGCCTTCGAGGTCTGGGTCTCCATGGGCCTGAGCTGTTCTCCATTGCTACCATGAACTCACTCTGTGTGCCCCTGACCCCAGCACCTACCTCCCGCCCTCTCCTCTCTCCTCCTTCTTCCCTCTTCTCTCCTTGCTACACAGGAAGCCGCACTCTTGTAGGGGTGGGACGTTGTTAAACCCCTCAGATGTCGAGCTACAAAAATAGTGGGTATTGAATAACCTCCTCCTTTCCTCCCTTTCTCTCTCTATGTCTGTCTCTTTCTTTCTTCCTTCTCCTGTCCTTTTTTCGTCTTCTCCCCACCAAGCCTTTTCAAGTTGAAGGGAAAGTATTTACTACTTGGGAATGACATACAGGAAATTAGGGTTATAAATTATATTTAAAATGGCGTCACTTCCAACTTTCTTTAATGTTGATCTTAACGCTAATTGGTTGTGAGCTGTGGGTTTTGACTTGAGAAGCTTTTTCTTCTTTTTTTAATGAATTCTCAGCTGTACCACATGAAGCCTCAGAGGTGAAGGCCTTCCAAGAGGCTCCAAGTTGCTTGAAAGTTGCTTCCATTGGGATTCCAACGGCTGTCTTCCTGGAGGCCTGGCCTCAGAACTTCCTGTCCCCAGGGGGAAACATGGTGCTTGGTTCATGGGAGGTCAACTATTTCGGAAGCCCAAGATAATAAAATGATCCTGGTACTGGGAGGGTTTGCTTTTCTGAATCAGGGTCCTGTGTTGGCTTTCAAGGGCCTCCATGATCTTGGCCAGCCAACTGTGTCTCCTATGACCCTCACTGTGAGACTTTGGAGAGGTCACAGGTCTCAGTTTCCTCATCTGTAGAATGGGAGACTGAACTAGATGGCCCCTGAGGTGTCTTCCCTTTCTGAGCTCTTCATTCTGTACACACACACGCGCACACACACACGCATGCACGCACACACACACGCACACGCATACCCCACACTCATTGTCTATTGCCTCATACTGGTCTAGAATTGTTTCATCTCTCACTACAAATGGGAAGGTCTTTTGTTTACCCACCTTTGAATGCCCAGTAGCACCTAGTACTGGCTGGGTGGCCACAAGGAGTCTGCCTTAGCTCAAGGGTCCTGTATCAGCCTGCATTAAGGGTGCCCCAGGTAAGGAATGGGGAATGGAGTCGTGTCCTACTGGGGAGATAGGGAGATCCTGGAGTATAGACTAGAGGCTGAAGGGGGCAAGGGAGCTTGACTCAGCCCACCATCTCTTACCTTCCTAGTTTCACTAATTATTCTTGCTATATGGACATCAGTTTTTATTGTTTTATGTTTTTAAAAAGCTGCAAATTTTGGCCCCCTTTACACCTAATACCCTCTAAGTTTGGCTTCCTCTAAATTCAGTGCCTGGGGACAAAGTCCTATATGCCCCACCTCAGTAACAGCTCTGTTCAATTAAACTCTCCATTAACAAATTCCATTATTTCTGTCATCTTTGTTTCTGGAACATATTGTTCCCACAGAATTTACCTTGATATTATGAGAATCAGAAGAGGGCCAATATTAAAGTTATTGGAACTAAAGGCTGACCTCAGATTGCTCCCCCTATGGCCCACGCACTCCATGCCCCAGACAGACTGGACGATAGTCCGCCATCTTGAATATTCTGTTCACTTACCAACCTCCATATCTGTTCACATATTCCCCATGTCTGAAGTGTCCCGCCTTTGCCCGTTGAATTCAGACCCATCGTTAAAGTCCTGACTGTCCCTTCCTCAATGGCCTCCTCTGGGCTGCTCCCCTGGTCAGTTATTGGATCGTTTCACATCTCCCTGGGTTGGTGTCTCGTTCAGCAGCTAGACTGCAGCCTCTGTGATGGCAGACACAGGTTGTAGCTCACCTTCACCCCGTGCTCATGGCTGAGGATAGCATTGTGCATTTAGCAGGTTCGTCTGACCGACTAGGCCTCAGGAGACCTGGGTTTGACCGACTCCCTCAAGGTTACACCATTAGTAGCAAGGCTGAGGTGAGTTGAACCTCTTTGCCAATGTGTCTAATCTAAACCTTCCTTTGTCTCTCCTCTAGAGAAGCCCCAGTAGACAATGGGCCTTTGCCCCCACGTGCCCATCTCTACCTGCTGACGTCCATCATCGTCCGCTCACACCCAGCTCATCCCAGAAGCCTTCCCTGAGTCCCTCCATCTTCCATGATCCATCCAGACTCTGTAAGGCCCTGCTCCAATGTCATCTCTTCTGTGAATGTGGTTGTTCAGCCATTTTTCAGTTATATCAAACTCTTTACGCCCCCAACTGGGGTTTTCTTGTCAATGATACTAGAATGGTTTGCCATTTCCTTCTCCAGTCCGTGTTACAGATGAGGAAACAGAGAAAAGCAGGGTAAAGTGACTTGCCCAGGGTCACACAGCTAGTAAGTGTCTCAGGCCGGATTTGAGCTCAGGATAATGAGTCTTCCTGACTCCAGGCCCAGTGTTATCTCCACTGCACCACCCAGCTGCCCTTCTGGGACACTGCCCTAATCTTCTACCTGAGCTCTATGGATCATCTTCAGTTTATCCTGGCTACAGCTTGTTTATTTGTGTTTGCTGGTATGTGGTCTCTCCCACTAGACTGAGGGCTCTGTGAGGACAGGGATAGTCTTTGGTCTTTCTTTGCATTCCTGGTGCTGAGCACAGTGTGGGCTCATAGAAGGCATTTCACATATGCTGATCTCCCCTCAGCCAGACATGCTCTCTCTCTTCCGTCTCCCAGAGCACTTTGTGTTGTTGTTTGTGTATGTGTCTTTTCTCTTACCCAAGACTGTGAACTCTTTCAGGGCCGAGACTTTGGGGTTTTATTCCTCTTTGTACCCTTCATGCTGAGCAAAGAGCTCAGAACACAACAGTGGCTCGGTCACTGTAGGGTGAATGAATGAGGGAGGGTGCCGAGAAGATGGGGGGAGGAAAGAGAAGGGGGATCTCAGACTCCAAAGGCAATGCCAGCATTGCCCCCAGCAAGTCTTCAAGGGAAGTGGGATGGGGCCAGGCAGGCTGATGAGTTATGAATGGCCACCTGGGCCTGCAGGTGGGAGCAACCAGAAAGGCAGGCAAGCTAAGATAGGCAAGATAAAGGAGGAAAGCCAGAGAAGACAAGATGGAAATGCATGAAAGGAGGCCTGGAGGGATCAGTCCCCACTTGCTATGAGCTAGGAATCAGGTGTGCTGGGTTCTAGTCCTGGCTGTCACCAGCTAAATGTGTGTCCTTGGTCAACTCATCTTCCCTGTCTAGACTTTGGTTCCCTTCTCTGTAAAACAAAGAGGTGGCCCTGGAAGGTCTCTGACTGAGACCTCCCAGATCTAAGTTCCATAACCAGGCTTCTTTCCTGGGTTCAAATCTCAGTTTTGTCACTTACCGGCCATGAGACACTGGGCAAATCCTTTCTCCATTCTCAGCCTTGGTATCCACATCTGAGAAATGAGAAGCTGGACTCCAAGTGTCTCTAAGGTCCTTTCTCTCTCACTAAGATTATAAGTTAAGGTTGCAGCCATGGTGACAGCTAGGACTAGAACCCAAATCTCCTGGCTTCTACATCAGATTGGTCCACTACGTGCCTCCTAACATGCCTTTGGGTCGTTCCAGAGAACACAACTTGTCAACCAATGGGTTCAGGTGCTGCAATCTATTCCAGGTTCAGCTCTCTTGATCCCTGAGAGTCAGTATTCTCTCCCAGCACACCACTTCCTGGTTACCTGGCACATCCCCCATACACACCCCCCTTCCTAGCTCACCTTTATGTACTGTCTTTGTCCCACTAGTCTTGGAAGTGAGGACTGTGTTAGCCTCCGTACTCGTATCCTAGCCCTTAGCACGGGGAAAGCCCCTAAGAAATGCTCACTCCCTCACCCATTCACTCACTCACTCTGTCTGTCTGTCTATCTATCTATCTCTGTCTATCATCATCTACTGTTTATCTATCATCTACCTGTCTATCATCATTTACTGTTTATCTATCATCTACTTATTTGTCTATCTTTCTATCTCTCTTTCTCTCTCTCTATCTATTTATCTATCTGTCTGTCTGTCTATCATCATTTACTGTTTATCTATCATCTACCTATTTGTCTATCTTTCTATCTCTGTCTATCTATCTGCCTATTTTACTGAAATTTTCCAGGAAGAACATGTCAGGGGATCAATCCCTACATGTACAGTGTGACCTCCAAGTCCTGCAGCATGGCAACCTCTGTGGTCTTGGATGATGAGACATGGTGTTCAATAAGGCGCTTTTGAGACAATCCCATCACAATCTACCAAACCAAGAATAAATTAGGTTTGCTCAATTTTGCTGACTAAGATAGGAGAGGGACGAAGACTCGTCTGTTCAGGGTGCTCCGACCAGGCTCTGACTCCCTTCTCATGGACTCCCAGCAGCCCAGAGCTGGCCAGGTGCTCTGCAGCCATCTGGTCCCCTCCTCTTCATCACAGTTCCCAGCACCTTCTCATCTCTTGCCTGGGCTATGTGATGGCCTCTTCTCTGCTCCTCCTTCCCTCCTGGGCTTTTACACCTCCTTTATCTCTTCATCTTTGCTTTTTCTTCCCTTTCTTTTTTACTGAAGGTGCAAAAGGGTTAGAAGGAAGAGGAGGAGGAAGAGGAAGAGGAGGAGGAAGAGGAGGAAGAGGAGGAAGAGGGGGAGGAGGAGGAATCCCCTGAACCTATAGCATCACTGAGAAGGGCTTTCTAGCTTCCATGAAAAGAATGACCACATAAGCTCATTCTGGTTTGGGACAGTTCTCATGGATTCAAAACCACCATCACCCTCATTTCCACCCCATTCTACTGGCTCCATCCTTCTGAGCCCAGTGGGATAACATCAGTCCCTCTTCCCCATGATGGTCCTTCAAATAACTGAGCATGGCTAGCATACCCACCCCCCCGTCTTCTCTCCTCCAAGGTCACCTCCCAGCTCCTTCAGCTGGTTTTCATTTCCAGATCTTCGTCTTTCTGGCTGCCATCCTCTGGACATGCTGCACACTCCTGGTCACTGTCACTGGTAAAATATGGTGCTCAGAGCCGGACGCGTCTTCCTAAGAGAGGCTGTTCAGCCTCCCTCTCTCTAGCCAGCCTGGTTCCCAATGGCATGTACCAGAATGAGCATTGGGTTGGGAGTCCCAATGCTGACTCTCTCAGAGCTGTCTGAGGAATCTTACTTCAATCGCTCGATATCTCTGGCCACACTTTGCTCATCTCTCCTTGTCCTCACTTTAAATCCCCAGATCCCATTCATGCAGCCAATAACCCCATTAGATGGTGACGGCCGCCATGTTGCAAAGTGGACTCCCACTGAGCCTGCGGCCCCTTGAGTCCCCAGAGCTTCCTCAGCTCGTACTTACTGAGTTTTGAATCCCTGGTGACCTTTATATTTATTTGGCTTAAATCTCATCTCACTCAGTTTGGCTCCATCTTGACAGGATCCTTTTGTTATCCAGTGTGTCAGCCCTCCCTCCCCCCATGACATCTACACATCAGAGAAGCATGCCATTGCCACCGTGCTTCGATCCCGGTCATTGTTCAAGGTCTCCCATAGCACAGAGCCCTGGAGCCCTCCCTCCAGATCTGCATCCATTTACTAATCGCCATGTTTGGTAATTCAACCTTCCTCGGGCGGGGTCCAAATGCACCTGCCTACACTCCAGCCCACATCTCTTCTGATTCCTAGGGAACAAGTTTGTTGGAAAAGAAAGGACTTGAAATGAATTAGGAGAAAGAAAGAAATGAGGGTGGTCTGCACAAGCTGGGAGTTATGTATGCTACCAAAACCCGGGGTCTTGTCCTGATCTCTATGACCAAGAAGTGTAATTGGACATTCATGCCTGAGCACACCCAGTCTGCTTAACTGGGAGCCCACTGGGCCCCCTTCCCTGGGTGGGGGTAGCCTCTGTGGAGGCTCCATCTTTAAAAGGGGGAACACTGAGCTAATCTTTCTCCTTTACCCACCACTCTCTCTTATGTGCTGTGGCCAGAGGATGAAGGTGCCCGCTGCCCATGGTGAGGACACCATGAAGCAAAGCGGTGAGAGAAGAAGGCCTTCCCTTCTGCTTCGAGAAACGAGTCTGGGGGTGTTCAGCTTGGTTCAGTTTCAGGAGCCAGAGGTGATTCCCATCAGCTCCCAGAGTTCAGGCCACTGTGACCTTGGAGCCAGGCTTACAATGTGGTCAGCCAGCCTGGCATGGAAGCCCTGAGAAGCCAGGCCACCTGAGATGTGAGCCCCATGGCTTGGAATAGGGACTGAGCTCTCAGAGAACTGGGCTAAGCTCTGACCCTCCTCACCTTCCTCTCCCCAGAGAGCCATGTAGTATGGGCTGCCTGGCCCTCATAGAGCACCTACAGTTAGATAGAATTGCACTTTGAGAAAGACTCTTTATCTCGAAGGTAAAATCACAGATATGTAGATCTCCCTCTCTCCCTCTCCTCCCCTCCCCCTCCCTCTCTCTGCTCTCTCTGTCTCTGTCTGTCTGTCTGTCTCTCAATTACTCCCCCAATATGTAGAAGGCATAGACCTCTCCTCTTCCTACCCTGCCAAGTTCCTGGGGAGGGTAAGAGCAGGGTCCTAGCTTAGCTAGATTCCCATTAGGCACACAGCTCCCACACAAGTCCCAGGCACTCAAGCCGCCATTGTGGGCCACCACGTTGGGCCATCTGGCTGCACCGTCCTACCTGTGATTCTGTCTCCAATGTCTCACAGCTCAGGCTCCCAGGTATGGTAGGGATCACCTCCTGTGGAGGACCTGAAACTGCCAGAGGACAGAAACAAGAGCACCCTGGCCCATTTATCAGAGCCAAAGGGAGCGGTGGGGAGCTGGGGAAGGAAAGTGCTTCTTCTCTCCTGGTCCAGCTCATGGCGCCCATGCTCTGGGACCTGGGATCTGTACCCCCAGCAGGCAACAGAGAGGAGAGAATGAGGGGAGAACCGCAGGAGAGGGAGAAGACAGGTGAAGGGCTGGGTGGCTGCAGCCAATAAGAGGGGCACTACTCTACCCTACCCCTGTGGCAGGGATTGCAGAGGCCCGGTAGTAGGCAGACTGGGCACGCTCCTACAAGTCAGGATGCTGGAAAGGTTGTGCTGAGGCTTCTGGGTGTAGTAGTAGTAGTGCTAGCAGTGGTAGTGGTTGTTCTAGGCAGTCTCTCCAGGGAAGGCCTCAGTTTCCTCCTCTGTAAAACGAGGGGGTAGGAAGGGACCATCCTTACACGCTGTGACCCAGGCTAGAACGGCTCTGGGGACACAGCTGTCAGATGGCAGGGACTCCCAGGCTCCCCCATTCCAGAGCTCGGCACTCGTCTCCACCTGCAGCCTGTGGAGCAGCAGCCACCGGTGTTTCACAGCCCGCGTCGGGCCGCTCTATTTATGCGTCTTGCTCTTTTCCCGGATGGTTTCCTTCTTTTCTGCCAGAAAGCCGCATTTGCATCTCTCCCCGGTTATTAATAAAAGCAGTCCCCCGGTAGCAGCTTGGGCAGACCGCTGCTGGCATGCGCCAACGCCTTTCATTTGCTCCACAAACAGATGTTTTCACCCTGACCACAGACACATGCCAGCCCTCACACATCTGTCCCGGCTCCCAAAGAAGACTCCCTTCAGGAAGCAAGGAGAAAGAAGAGCCTCCTTCTTCCACAGCAGCCCAAGCTGAGTTCCCAGGATGCCAGGCTCTGGGAGATGGCTCTGACATCACAACTGTCAAAGGCATCATTGTGTCTGAGTCAGGGAGCTCAGCAGAACAGGATGCATTGTCTCCCTTTTATAGAAGAAGAAGCTGGGTTCAGAGTCTGGCTGTCCTTGGGCTGCCTGCTGACCAGTGCCTTAGTCAGGATGGCAGCCCAAGAGCCGGGCTCTCCTGCCAGTTCCTTGAGATTGGGGGGCTCCCCTAAGTGAAGCAGAGGCAGGGCCATGAGATGAGAAGAAGGCTGGAGTCAACAGATAAAGACCCCAGGTTCAAATTCTAACTTTGCCCCTTACTAGCTGAGTGACCAGGGACAAGTCCTGTCCCCTCTGAAGTGAGCAGTTTGGACTCAGGTGATGCCCAGGGCCCTTTCCAGCTGGATCCCCAGGTCCTACTTTCAATGGTGTGAGGAGTGACAGGACTCCTCAGAACCTCCTGGCCAGAAGGGACCCCAGAGGCGTCCGGCCCAGCCCAGGCCCCAGAAAGAATCCTCTTGTCCAGCCCTGGCTTGGAGCCCCACCACTGGGCAGCCAGGCTCTCAGGTTCCAGCCATACTGGCCTGTTGGCTGCCCCTTCGCCTCCATGCTTTTGCTCACATTATTGCCCATGCCTGGCATGGCCTCCCTCCTCACCTCCACCTTGGGGAGCCCTGGGCTCCCTCCGAGGCCCAATTCAAACACCGCTGGCTGTAAGAGGTGCTGCCCCTCCTCAGCGCCCACTGCTATGCACTCTGTGTGGGGCTCTCTATTTACTGGCCACCCCCTTAGAAGAAAGTAAACTCCCCGAGGGCAGTGTCCCCAGCACCGCAAAGCATCAGTACAGACAAGGCACTTAATAACGGCATGCTGTTTGACTAACAGGAGAGCACTGCCTGGGTTTGGAGTTAGCAGGCATGGGCATCCCACTGTGCACCCCTGTGTTTCTCTCTGTGTGGATGGAGCTGCTCTGCACTAGGCTGATCTCACAGTGTACTAGGGTGAGAAAGCCGAGTCATTGCCTGGGTTTGGTGGCACCAAGCCCTGTCTGCCCAAGCATAGCATAAAGTGACATCGCCACAGCAGCCTCTTCCACTGGGGCTCCAGAGGCTCGAAGTACATCTGTCCAGTCCAGGCTGAATGGAGAGAAGGCCTGATGCTTCCCAGGGAGCGCCCAGCAACACCTGGGACACCGCCCTCAGCCACCTCCAGGACACCCTCCTCAGCCACAGGACACCCTCATAGGCCACCTCCAGGACACCCCCCTCAGCCATCTCCACGACACCCTCCTTGGCCACAGGATACCCCCCTCGGCTACCTCCACAACACCCCCATTGGCCACAGGACACCCCCCTCGGCCACCTTCAGGACACCCCCCTCAGCCACAGGATACCCCCCTCAGCCACAGGACACCCCCCTTGGCCACCTCCAGGACACCCCCCTCGGCCACAGGACACCCCCCTCAGCCACAGGACACCCTCCCCGGCCATCTCCACAACACCCCCCTTGGCCACAGGACACCCCCCTCAGCCACCTCCTGTCCAACCCTCCCATTTCACAGATGAGGAAAACAAGGCACAGGTAAAGCTGTGGTATCACAGAGAGCCGGCTGCCTAGTGGCCAGGGAACCAACTCCTTCATTTGACAGATGAGAAAACCAAGGGACAAGAAGTCACCGCTCCAAAGTGCAGGCCACCACCATCATTCCTGAGTCTAGACTTGTGCAGTCCCTCCCTGCCTCTCACTTCCAGCTCCCTTTTCTCGGTGCCTTCCCCCGCTGGAGTGGAGCCTAACTGAGGGCAGAGCTGTTTGTAGGGGGTGCTTCTGCTTCTGCTCCTGGCACACTGGAAGCACTAAATGCTCTCTGTCTGTCTGTCTCACAGCCAGTAAATGCTGCGGGTGGGATTTGAGCCCAGGTCCCCCTGACCCCTGAGACACCTTCCTCTCCACTCACAGCATACCAAAGGCAGGTGAACAGGAGGCGGCAGCAGCTGGACCCCAAGCCCCCTAACTCCAGATCCAAGTTTCTTTATTTTTTTCTTTACCCACTGCTGAAGCCATGCCCTCTGAGAGCCCTGGGAAGGCCCCAGATGAATGTGAAGAATATTTGCTGATGCCAGCCCTGTTCTCGTATTCCTAGCTTTCCCTCAGCTGTGCTGCACTGGCCTTGGTGATAAATGCATCTCCAAGGGACCATCTTCTGATGAGGAAGAGCAGGTAAGAGAAAGGGCTGATTGTGGGGACAAGCCTGGCATTGTACCTCCCCGGGCATGGGCCTGGCACCAGCTGTCAAGGAGCTGGTGCAGAGAGTGAGATAGATAAGTGTGTAACAAAGGCGGAAGAGGCAGGGCCCGGCAGCACTGGGGCTCTCGTTGTGTCCAAGCCCAGCCAAGAGCAGCTCTGGCCTGAGGAGGCTCAGGGCAGAGGAGTGGGCCTTTCCCTTGGGCTAGGGTGTAACCAAGTCTACACTACAGCAAACCCTGGGTAATTGAGTCTCGACCCTGTTTGGCTCACAGTAATGGGATAATTGAGGAAAATGAACGTGGCAGAAAGAAAGGTTTGGGGTAAGTGATTCCAATAATCATCTGTCTGACCTTGGCCTGCAGTGTTGTGTGGAAGATTTGAATGAGCTGGAGAGGTGAGGAGGGCGGCCAGGCCGGTGAAGGGCCTCCAGTCCAGGGCATGTGGAGGAAAACAGGAGATGGAGAAGGGAGAGTTCAGGGCAGCCAAGAGAGCTGACTCCGGGCCTTGGAAAGGCCTCTGTCCTACAGAAAAAGGAGCGATTCCTTCTGCTGGAGCCCGAAGGGAAGAACCAGAAATAAGAGGCAAGAGTTACAAAGAGAGTCATTAAGGGAGACTTCCTCGTTGTTGCAGCTGTCTAACCTGGAAAAGGTAGCTTCTGGAGGTGGGGAGACGGGCATCCGTGGTTCCTGAGACCCTTCCAAACCTCCGAGTCTGAGGGACTTAACACCAGAAAGGATTCCATCCCAAGGCTGAGGATTCTATCCCAACCCTATGAATGCTGATTGGCATTTACACCTGCATCTCCCACAGACTCCCACTAGGCCAAACCTCCCCTTCCCTGTGATCTGGAAGCCTTGGCTCTCATGATTCAAGTCCCTTCTCTGTCACCCACTGCCGCCTCAACCCAAGCCCCTCACTGGCCCACTCTAGAGCTACCCACCCCTTGCACTGCTCTCTCTGGAATGCGATTCCATAGGTGACAGCTTGCTTTCATCTGAAAGTGTGCTTTCCCACTTCTTGGTCTTCTGGCTCTCTCTGAGCCCCGGCTTCCTCCCAGTGACATGGTCTCCCTGGTCCCCCTTTCCAGCACTGGCTGCTCCCTCACTCAGTCCTCCAGCTCGCTGCTTGTGGTGAGGAAGGCGGACGCTCCTCGCTCCCCATTTCCACTTCCAGGGTCTCCTTCCTCCGTCCCTCAGTCCCCTCTCCTCCCAAATGAGGTGGTGGTGTCCACAGCCCTCCAGGACGCCCTCCTTTATCACTAAGGTCCCTATTTGGCTCAGCACACACACTGACAATCCCCCAAATTCCCGGACATCCAATTTCCCATGACCTATTCCTCCACTGCCCCAACTACCCACACACAGGGCCATAACTTGTCTTTCCATGCCTCCCAAAGGCACTGCCTCCATGTTCGTGGACTCTGAAATTCTCTGATCTGATCACCATCTGTGGTCTTTCCCCCTCACCTCCACCCTTCAGGTCTGCCCCAGACCATCATCCCTGCCCCAGCTGGCTCTCATCCCTTCCCTATATTGACCCCTTGGTGAACCAGGTCACCTACAACCACATGCTTCTATCAAGTCCCTTGTTTCCTTGGCCAAGTTCTAGCCTTGGATTACTCCATCCAACACACCAATAGTCAAGGACCCACAAGATGCCTGGAGTATCTGCCAGGAGCAGGATAGATGGTGACTGACCTCATGGACAGACCCATAAATGGAGAGGGAGGAGAGCAGGCTGCAGCCTTTGGGAAAATTGCTCCCTGCTTCTGGTCATGAGAACCGAGGAAGCAAACAGAGGCTCCCCTCCTCCCTGTCCCCAGCTTCCTCTCCACCCCACCCCACCCCATTCCCTCTTGGGGCCTTGGCTGGGTTACTCTCACTCCCAGGCTGGCGGATACTTCAAAACTATCTGCTTATTATGTCAGAAGCCCACAGGGCACGTTCAGCACACGCAGAATCTATTTCTGAATTATTGTTCGCTCAGGAAGTCTTGAGGTGGGGGCATCAGTAGGATCATGATAAACAGAGGTTTCTGATTCAGGTACCAATTCATCTTGATGACCTCACAGGGAATTTCCAGCTCTAATCTTCTGGGATTCTCTCCAACAATGGAACGTGATGCCTCCTGAAGCAGGGACCTCCCTGTCGCTGGAGGTGTTCAAGCAAAAGCTGGCTGACTGCCTTTGGGCAATGAGGTAGTGGGCAGTTACCATGGGGGGCAGTAGCTGAGCCTGGAGGCCCTCAAAGTCGTTCCCCAGATGAGGCCCTGAGCAGTGCCAGTTCCTGAACCCAAGCCAGGTTGGGGCTCCTTGGTCGGGTCCCTGGTTTGGGGACTGACCAGAGCAGGGCTGCACATCTGCACAGATCCACAGAGCACGGTTTTCTGGAGCAGTCCAAAGTTTGCTGTTTTTATTAGTGATTTCTGTGTAAAAATTCCAGGCTGTCTGCTGTGCTCTGCTAACCGCCCTGTAAAACACGAGGTCTAATCAAGGCCCCGAAATCACAGAAGGGCCGCGAGAAGCTGGGGAGGCCAGGAAGAGGTGTTCTGTAATTGCCCACTTTGATTTATAATTTTATCCAGATGTGCTCTGTCGATTGTGGCCGGCCGGCTTGGAGCTGAGTCAACAGCTTGTGCCACTCCTCCACCTTCCTCACTCCCTCTCCGAGTAAAAGGCTGCTTCTCCTGTCAAGAAAATAAATATGCATTCAGCTCTCAAGCCGATGGAGCCTCCAAAGAAGATGCTTCCGGCCCTCGAGACGGTATGAGGCTGGGCGCTGGGCAGCAGAAAGGGAGATGGGAGAGGCTTCTAGACTCACAGGGTGTCAGAGCTGGGAGGGACCTCAGAACATCAATGGCCATATGTGGAAGGGCTCCCAGGACCTACAATATCAGAGCTGGGGCGATAGCTCTGAGAACAGAGAATTTCAGAGCTGGAGGTAACCTCAGAACCTATAAGAGCTGGGAAGAAGCTTAGACTCTAGAACGCCAGGTCTTAGAGGGACTTAGAGAACATCAGGAGGACATTGAGAGGAACTTTTGACCTTGGAATACTAGAGCTGAGAGACAGATGGAGAATGTCCGAAGTAATGATGAGAACATAGAAAAGTCAGAAGGGTTCTTAGAACAGGAGATGGCAGGGCTGGGAGGGACCTTAGAACAGAGAACCCAGAGATCCTCTGTGGAGGAGACTGTGGCCCTGGCTGAGACAGGATTTCTCCAGAGGTGCTTGGCAGCCTCAGGAGCAGAACATGTACTCCTCCCCATCACACCAACTGTCTCTGTTTCCAAATCATTCAAAACCCTTCTGTGTCCCGAATTCCAATCTGAAGTGACCCAAATGCTCCTGTGTCTGTCCCTGTGTTTTGCTCCTCTCTGTATCTCCTTCAGCAGAGGGTCCAGGAGCTCATGGGTCTGTAGGATCTGGAGTCCCCACCTCCAACAATGTTACTTTTCAGATGTGGAAACTGAGGCCTGAGAGGGAAAGTGAATTGTCCAGGCCCTCTCACTCTGTGGGGCAGGACTGAGGTGCTCACAACCCATAACGCCCCTGGCACTTGGCTTCAAGAACAGCTGACCCCATGTACCCTGTCCACACCAGAGCTGGAGACTCCAAGGCTGGCTGAGAAACACTTTGCATCTGACATGAATGAAAAATGTCAGCTAATTCTCTTGCACCGCACCCCCAGAAAGCAGCAGCCACAACAGAAGAAACTGGGCTTTTCCTCCAAAGGTCCCTGGTGCTGCCATGTGGGCAGTGTGGGTAGGTGGCATCTCAGAGGCCGTCCTCACAACTGCCAGGAGGTGGGCAGTGGCAGAATCCTCACACTTGGGTTACAGATGGAAAGCGGGGCTTCAGACATGAGAGATCATTGGCCCCACAGCCAGGCAAGATTCAAGCCTCAGGCTCCCGATGCCAAGTTGGCCAGTCTGTTCATTAACACACACCTCCTTGGAAAAGACACAAGGCAGTCACAGTCACGGTCATACAGGCAGGAGTTTCCAAAAACAGGAAAATGGGTACACTACCTGGGTCACAGATTGTCAAAGGACACACCTGGGCAGCAGGCAGGCCAAGGTCGGGGAAGCACATGTCACAATGGAAACTCGGCCAGTGCCAAGCTGATGTCAGAGGGACAGCATTCTATGTTATCATTTGGGGTCCAAAGAAAGGGCTTGTGTAGTAGGGGCAGTCCCGTGGGCATACACGCTTCAGCCCTGGGAGGGGGGGATGAGCTGGGGTGTCAGCCCCTCTAAAGGAGCTTTCTGGTCAGTCCCTATGTGCCACCCCCAGCAGCCCTGCATCTGGGAGGCTTGGCCCCTGAGCAGCCAGGGCAGCCCGCTCAGCAGGGCCCTTCTTCTCTCCTCCCTCCCTAATGACCTTGAGGCTCAGGTGCCTGAGAGAGCTTTTCCTGGGATTTTCCTTAGTAGGAGAGACTTCCCTCCTCTCTCCATCTCTCACCTGGGCTCTGGCAGCTGCTCCCACATGGACAGCTTGAGCATGAACTCATGGAGGTGAGCCTGAGGCTGGATCTCAAGGACCCAGTGCCTCTCCTTTCCCTGAGCACAGGTGACCAAAGAGCAGTCCAGAGATGGCCATTTACAGGTCGCCAAGTTCGAGAAAGCAGTGGGACAGCTATGATGCATCTTGGGGGGAAGACCCCACAACCGGGCCAGGCTCACTTGAAGGAGGTGCCCCTCAGGTGGTGAGAGCCGAGCTGGAGGAGAAGCAGCTGGCCCCCAGAAGTTGGTTTTAATGTTTCCAGGATCCCCCTCCTGGGAGAGCAGAAGAGCAAGCTCACCTTGTGCTTTATGTCTCTGTCCATGCACACAGCGCAGCAGTCTTTTGTGCTTTCAGCAGTTCTTTGTGGGGAGGAAATAAATAGCTGTCCTATATCTGCTCTACCTTGGAGAGGGAGAATCTTTGGAGAAGGGACCCCTGTTGATCCCTGCTGGAGAGACCCTCGACTTGAGCTAGACCCAGGCTTTCGGTGATTTTCTCTGCTCCAGTTAGTCAGTCCACAAGCATTTATTAAGACCAGCCACTGTGTTAAGTGCTGGGGATAGTCACAAGCCTACACATTATACAACATGCATGTGTGTGTGATATGTGTGTCTATCTACATATAAAGACACCTCCACACTCACACACACACACACACATACACTTACATACTTACACACTCATACAACTTATACACACTCACAGCTTACACACTTAACCACACATGTGCACTCACACATTTGCACACTCGCACGCACATATTTACACTTACACTCACAACTCACACACTCAAACACACTTAACCACACATACACATTCATGTTCACATACACTCACACACACACACACACACACACGCACTCACACTCTGGAAAGGAAGTGTTCTATGCATCAGCTCTCTCTCTCTTGAATGATCCCTGCCTTCCGTGAGGAGTTCACCTTCTAATCAAAGTTAGGTTAGAAGCAGTGCCCAGGATGTCCCCTTTCCAGAATAAATGACCCCACTGGTTTGAAGGCTCCCCTCAGAACCAGAGGTGGCACTTTGGCCCTGGGGCAGCCAGGGAGCAGGCAAAGGAGGGATGGCCAGGGTGGACCATTGACTGGCCAGGAGATGAAAGTGAAGCCTGGTCTTGTGGCCATGGCCAGACAACAGGTAGGAGTGGGGGGGGGGGGTTTGAACTGCTAGAAAATGTGATTTTTGTAGCAGCAACCCCTTCCTTTTACAGATGAGGAAACTGAGGAAGAGGCCATTGAATGACTCTCCCAAGGTCACACAGTTATTGTCTTTGATCTTATGTCCCTCCACTGCCCTACTGGGCCTCAGTTTCCCCATTTGTGAAACGAAAGGTTAGGACTACACAGTCCTGAGATGCCCCTGGCTCTTGGGTCAAGGCCTCTTCTTCTCTTCCCTCTGTTCTGGCTAATTTTCCATCCCTCCTTCACCTGGCCTGAGCGTAGGAGGGGCCCTTGGAGCTCCCTGGCCTGGGGGTCCCATCCTTTCTGCAGGGGGACAGATGTGAAGCCTGGCTTCTGCCTCTCCCTCCACAGGCTCACAATTGGGCCTTTGAAGGCCCCTGGCCAAGAGGGAGGGCACAGGCTAATCCATAAGGCAAGAAAGGGAAGATCAGCCAAAGGGAAACCTTGGGGAGGGAGAAACGTCCCTTTGTGTGGAGGGTAGAAGGAGCTGTGCAGAGCCTGGCTGCCAATGTGGACGTGCAGAGACTGGTTCTATTTATACCAAGCGATTTCAGGGACCCCTGACCTAACACCATCATCCTTGGGTTACTGAGGGCGGCTGACCCAGAAACTCACTGAGGGCCTCTCTGCCTGGGGGGCCTCGGGCTGGGGGCTCGCTCCAGTTAGCTCCATCTCCAGCTGATGGTCCAGGAGGGCCTGGGACCCTAGTGATGGAGCCCGCTCTCTGAGGGGGAGCCAGGGGCCCGACCAGAGCCTGAGAGGTCCCTGGGACAGGGAGGGACTGGCAACGTGGGGCCAGCCCAGCAGCATTGCATGCCCCAAATGTTAACATCATAAGTGACCCCGGCTTCCTCAGAGAGCTCTACAGTTTACAAAGGGCCTTCACCACCAAAGCCTCTGCATCAGGCAGTGTAGGGATTAGCGCCCCCATTTTATAGATGAGGAAACCAATGCCCAAGGAAAGGAAGTCTCACACTAGAGACTTAGATCACAGTTAGAAGCTACCCAAGGTCGCACACAGTGGGACACAGGATAGGATAGTGGGTAGAGCCCAGGGCCCCTCCAGGCCTGTGCATTTGACCCTCCCAGTGGAGGCACTGACCTGGACTGGGAGAAAGGGTTTCCTCCTCTGGGAATCCCTCTACCTGGGCTGGTCTGGCTGTCATGAAGGCTCTGGCTGACCCGGTGTAATGGAAATGCAGATTTAAAGATCTTCCCTGCCCCTAGCTTAAGTGCACCTGGAGCCTGTGGTGGGAGGCTTGTTTTTCAGGAAAGCCCACACCTTGATACTTTGTGATTGGGCAGTGGGTCAAGGAGGTTGTTACATTCTCTGAGCCAAGAGAAGGCTATATAAGCCCTGAGGAGAGGCTTTGCTTTGGGGCTCCCTTTGAGAAGTATTGTGTGATTTGACCAGATGAGACTCTGGGAAGCCGTTGTTGAGAGCCCCCCGGCTTTGAAAACCCAGATGTTGATGCTTCCCTCTCTGGTAACTGTAATTTTGATATTGATAATGATTGGACAGTTTGGAAGCCTGTCTGTTTGATCTGTATGAATACTCTGAAGTTCGGGGTGCTGACCTTTTTCCCCTGAACTAGGTAATGTGTGTTTGTTTGATTAAAGTAAGCTTGTTAACCCATTTTGAGTTGCTTTCCTTTACAAAAGCAGATCTAAGAACCTGTGTTGGCAGTCACCCTGGGGATATTGGGGTGCTTGCCGCTACACCCGGGGCCACAGCAGAGCCTCTCCCCATCAGTCAGTCAACAAACATCAATTAAGCTCCTACTGTATGCCAGGCACTGTGCTAAGCACCAGGGCTACAAAGAAGGCCAAAAACATGGAGCCTGGCCTCAAGGAGCTCCCAGTCTAGTGGGGGGGGCGGGGAAGAGCATGCAAATGCTCATACAAGATGAAGGCAGGGAGGATGGAAGGCGGTCTGGGGTGGGGAAGGGAAGGTGAGAAAAGCCACCTACAGAAGGGGGGACCCAAGCTGAGCCTAGGAGGACCCCAGGGAACAGAGGAGACAGAGAAAAGATGGCAGTGTCAGGAGCAGGACATCCCAGGCCCCTTCCCGCTCTCTTCCTGTGGCCCCTGAGGTCTGGGCCCTGGCGATCTTACTCCTCCCTTACCGTGACCCAGGACCCAGCCTCAACAAGCCCCCATCCAATGGGGGGAGCACAGAGCTAGCTCTAGCAGCAAGACTCCCGCCCTCTAGGATGCCCCCAAACAGGCAGTCTCAGCTGGAGCCCCCGGCCCCCACCCCGGGGCCAGGGTGGGCCGCCTGCTGACAGTACCACCCCACTGCCAGGGAACGAATTAGCATCATTTAATCAATTATCAATTAACAAAATATTCAATTAATGAAATTAACAAAGTGGCTTTTATGAAGGGATTATTTATTCCAAAGATGATAAGAAAGCTTGGATGGAGGGAAACTGGGTAAGGAAATAACCATTCAGTGAATGTCTGTGCCAAGGGAATCTCTTTGTGACTCAGTTTCCTCATCTGTAAAATGAGGGGGTGATTCAAGTGACTGATTCAAGGTCACACAGTCACATGAGGGCAAGAGGTTCCCACCCCCCTCCAGCGTCAGTTTCTCCTCCTGTAAAATGAAGCGGTCCTGTAGGGACCCTCTGAACTCCAGATCTGAGTCCTAGGGACAGCAGACCAGGCTGCCTTCCACCCCCTGTGGCCAGTCCAATCAACAGCTCCGGGGCTTAGGACCTTGGGACTCGTGTCCATCTCCCTCATTTTACAGACGGGGAAACCAAGACCCAGGAGAACCAGAATTCAGTCCCGTTCTGGCCAACGCCAAATGCCCTGCTTGGCCCACTGTGCTCCCCACCTCTCTTGGCCTCCCTGCCCTGACCAGGAGGGGAGGAGCAAGCTTCAGGCAGAGGGTCTGAGTGCGGGCACTAAGGGCCCCACAGCCGGGCTGGTCTGGCTGTCATGAAGGCTCTGGCTGACCCGGGGCCACAGCAGAGAAAGGCTTGAGGGAGTGGCCCTCCTCCTGTCCAGTTTGATCTCCCAAGGCCGAGCCAAGAACTCTGGGACTCTGCTGAGCTCCTGACCAGCGGGGGGCCAGGCCTGACGCCCCTCAGAGGCATTTCCCAGCTGCCAGGCCTGTGTCTCGGGAGCTTTTGAGGCAAAGGCACCTCAGATGTGGCACCAGCACACAGCAGGCCCTTCAGGAAGGTGTCTGGACTTCTCAGGCAAGAGAGTCCCCTGTTCTTGGGCCATGGCATCCATAAAGTGAAGACCTTTAGGGTCCCTCCCAGCACTGAAGTGTCCTGCTTCATGTTTAGACTCTTTCCCAGAATTCCTTCTTTCAATAAGATGTCAGTGATCAGAGATAAATGTGTAATCTTATGCTTGGGTTGAAATAATCAATTTCTTTCTTTTTCTTTCTTTTTTGAAGCAATCTGGGTTAAGTGACTTGCCCAGGGTTACACAGCTTTGAACTCAGGTCAGATCACCAGTTTCACAAGGACAGGATGGGGGTGAGCCCAAAGAGTGGGCATGAGAACCCCCTCCCTTCTCTCGGAGGCTCCGAGTGTGGGGCCCTGCAGGAGTGCCAGGGCCAGGACACAGGAAGGCGAGGGCTGGTCTGACCTGGCAGAGGGGGCTCTTTTTCCCCAGGGTCAGAGATCAAATGCGATAACAGACAAACAGGGCTCTACAAACACATGCTAACCATCTTTCCTTATTTTTCTTTGGTTCTTATGAGAGATGCCTGGGGAGGAGGGAGAGAGATTTGGGAAATGGAGGTACTGTGAAAACAAAACCTATCAGTCAAGTTACAAATTAGAATGACTAAAGATTAGAATTAAATTAAAAAGAAAATAGGTTCAGGATGTGGGAGAGAAAGTCCTCACTGAGGTTTTGGTAGAATGGGCCACTTTGAGAGGCAGTGAGGCTCCCTTGCCCTGGGGAGCTCCCAAAAAGTCTGGTCCAGCACCCAGGGGTGGCCTAGGAGGATTCCCAGGCCCCTGTGAGGTGGACGAAGTGGGCTTCGAAGGCCCTTCCGCCTTCTAGAGTCTAGGGTGCCAGCTCTGTGGTCTAAGATCTAAGCCCCCGGCTTACTCCAGCATTTTGGGCTTCCACGTTCTGTGTTCTAAGGCCCCTCTGGGCTCTGACCGTCTGGTTCTAAGGGGCCAGCTCCTAAGGTGTTGGTGGGTTGTAAATTTTATTTTTATTATCAGTTCCAAACACTCTCCCCCCTCTCCCACCCACTGAGAAGGCAAGAGACATGATAGCCCTTATAGGTATGAAATCATGCAAAAAACCTCTCTGCATTAGTCACACCCTGTCAGTTCTGACATTATGCGTTCTAATGTCCCTGGCAGCCTCACATGCACCAGCTGTGTGACCCTGGGCAAGTCTCTTCCCCCTGTTTGCCTCAGTTTTCTCATCTGTCAATGAGCTGGAAAAGGAGATTTCAAATCCCTTTGGTATCTCTGCCAAGAAACCCCTAAGGGGGTCATGGAGAGTCAGACGCTGCCAGCCTTGGGTCCAGCCAGCGGGCGCTGGGTCAGTAATCAGAGAGGGCTCCATCCATGATGACCTCCTAAAGTATCCCTGGGTCCTCGGACTCCTCTCTCACCCCGGCCCCATGTGTACTTGGGGCTCCCGTAGAGTACGGAGCTTCTCTGTATCCCCACTGCCCAGTTTAAGCCCTCTTATACACTAGACACTTAATAAGTGTCCATTGAATTGAAAAGGGGCAGTGGTTTTATGCCCTCAGCCTTAGCCAAGTCACCCGGACATCGAGGAAGATTTCCAGCTGTTTCCACATGAATTTCCTGTCACTTCCCCAAGAAAGGCTAAGAGGTGAGGGGGAATGGGCGTTGGCTTTGAACCCCAGCTCTGCATCCCAGGGTTCATGTGGCGTTGGACAAGTCCCTTCTCTCTCTGGATCTCCCACACAGGAGGCTTTCTGGAGAACTAGAAGGGCCCTGGGGCTTAAGCCCCATATTTACGGATGGGGTGTCCAAGGTCACCCAGGTGGCAAGAGTCAGAGTCCCTTTACTTTGATCTGAACCCAGGTCCAGAGTTGTTTTTCTTCCCTCTGGACCCCTAATTGCCTTGTCTGTAAATGAGAAAGACAGAGGCCCTGAAGGCAGGTTTCTGGAGAAGAGCCCCAGGCTTTCTTTACTCAGTTCCCACCTCAGCACCCGACCTGGTTCAGAGTAATTCAGTTCACCTGCCACACCTACTGGGACTGGGCTCCAGGATTCAACGACAAGCAGGAAAAGGGGTGTTGTAGTCCCCACTGAGGGGGATGTGCCACGGGTAGACAAGATAACCAGCATTGCTCAAAGGGGGAAGCCCATGCCAAGGTCCCAGGCTTGCCAGGACGTCCCCAGTGTTCTCTGGGCACCAAGGACCTTTGCCTAGGCCCCTCCCTGCCTTGATGCTCCCCCTTCCCCTTTCAGACCCAAAGACAAATGGCCCCACATCTCCAGTCCAGGAAGGATGCTCTGCCCACCCATCAGGGCAGGCACACTGGTCAGGATGGGGTCACCCCCTCCCTTGTTCAGGGCTGGGAGCTGATGGAAAAGCACTGGGGATGGGAGTGGGATGGGGGGTGCATGACCCGCCTGCTGGCTATCTGTGCTCAATCTGTAAACAGAGGCCAAGGAGGGCCCCCTGGGCAGCGTCAGGGTCACACTCAGCTTGACACGGTGTTTGGACGTTCAAAGGCTTCTCTGGGGGGCCCGGGGGCTTAATAAAGGTTCTGCTAAAGCCCCTGCTGCCTGATAAGCTGACAAGACAGTCTGTTAGGGTTACTGATGATACACAAGAGGACGGTGATGAATCGGGCCCCAGCCAGCTTCCTCATTTCAAAAGGTGGATCCGTGGGGCCTGGGACAAATTTGGTTCTTAGACTTCAAAAATAAACACTCCTTCTCCTCCCTGAGCCCGGAGATTAGAGGGAGATGAGAGGAGGCGGCCACTTAGGAGCAGGAGGAGGAAATCTTCCCACATAGCGAAATTCCAAGAGCAGCCCTCATTTCCACAGGGCTTTAAGCCTTCCAAAGCGTCTTCCTCATGGCCACCCAACAAGGTGGCCACGGTCACCATTATGAGCTCTCTGTTCAGCAGACAAAGCTGAGGCTGACTTAGAGGGGCCCCGGGACTTGGCTATAGTCTCAGGGTTCAGAGGTGTTAGAAGCAGTAGTCACTCCCATGGCTTCTGCCAGGATCCATCAGTCAGCAAGTGTTTATTAAGTACCTGCTGTATACCAGAAGCCATGCTGAACACCCATGGAATGGATGCCAACAATCCTTGCTAGTGGCTGCTTCCATCTTAGGGGAGCATCTAGTCTAGAAATCACCTGCCCTCCTCATTTAGAACTTCTGCTGAAGCTGAGTTGGGATAAATGCAAAGTCTGAGTCCAAAAAATCAATGTGCCAAGCCTAGGATCAGGGAGCCCTGACTGGACAGGAGTGTATGTGAGAAAAAAATCTAGGGGCTTCAGTGGATGGCAAATCCAAGTATGACCCAAGAGTGTGACAGGGCACCCCCAAAAGGCCAATCTGATCTGGGGCTGTGTTGAGAAACGTGGTTTCCAGAATACAATGGCCTTGGGGTTCCCTACTCCTGGAAGCTCTGATCCTTACAATGTAGTCCAAAGCCCAAGGAGCTTTAGTGCCTGCCATATTGAGGTTCCCAGCCACGGATCCCCAGAGACTTTTAAGAGCAATTAATTCTCACGTTCAGCTGTGGGCACCAGGGTGTCTACAGGAGGGCAGTCGGGGCGAGGAAGGGCCCTGACTCCATGACAGAGGAGGATCCACTGAGAGAAGACTGAGGGTTGAGGACCCCTGAGAGCTGTCCTCCAGCATCTGAAGGACTGTCCTGTGGAGGATGGATCGGCTTCTTCTTGTTCCCAGTGGGCAGAGCAAGAAGCCACTGGGGGAGGTGGCAAAGAGGCCATTTGGGGATCAATGGCAGGAAAAGCTTCCTAACAACAAAGCTCGCCCCAAACAGGACAGGCCAGCTCTAGGTGGGGTCCTGAGGTGCTAGAAGCTGGTCCAGCAGCCTCAGACTTCAATCTGCAGGAAAACAAGAGAGACAAGAGCAGACAATTTGTCATTCTCAGCCTAGGGGCTTCTATGTACAAACAGGCCAGGAAAGAGGCCCTTTAGTTCACTAGTTCCTTATGAAGGAGGGAGGCTGGCAGTACTTACTTGCAGACCCTTTCTACCCCAACTTGGCCTTTTTTCCCTCCCCTGTTACTGGAAGGGTTGGATAGTGGAGGTCTGAGAGCATGTCTGGGTCCGACTTGTCTGACCCTGGTCCTGGGCTCTTCCCCAGCCTGGCACTTTGGGAGCCTTACGGGCATGCTCAGAGATTCCCTGGTGAGCAGGCCTCATGCCCAAGGAGGGGGACCCAGAAAAGCCAAAGAAGGGAAGGCCAGGCTGGGGCTGAGAGCCTCAGAGCCTCCTCGCTCAGGGGACAGAGGCTAAGAAACACAGAAGTGGCCCAAGAAAGGCAGACATATTCACAAAGATGAGGAAAGGCTCATCCCAGCCCCCATGCCCCTTTCTCTAAGCTCCGGAGGCCACAGTGACTTGGCTAGGCTGGGGGCATCTGGAGCCATCACTCTGGCCATGGGCCTCACTCTCCTGATCTCCTCTCCAGGTGCACCTACAGTCACTTAAGGGGCTGATGCCTGCTGGCCTTAGCTACATAAGGAACAGGTGCCTCCCAAGGAAGGGAGGAAGAAGGGAAAGAAGGATGGAAAGGAGGGAAGGAAGGAGGGAAAGAAGGAGGGAAAAGAGAGGAGGGAAGGAAGGAAGGAAGGAAGGAAGGAAGGAAGGAAGGAAGGAAGGAAGGAAGGAAGGAAGGAAGGAAGGAAGGAAGGGGAGAGAAAAGCCAGGAACAATCCTTGCTTCCAAGGCGCTCGTAGCCTGACAGCCCGTGCCCGTTACGCAGCTATGGCAGCCTCCCCCTTTGGACAAGTTGGCCTCCTCCATGATGTGCCAAGCCTCCCTCTCCCTAATTTACCACTTGATGTGGCGAATGAGGAAGAGGCCAGGCAAAGTTGTATCTGTTGCTGAAACTAATACAATTAGAGTTGAAGGAGATGATGTTCTGTTTGTCATCTGGCATCACCCAATTCCAGAATCTCTGAGCTGGAGGAACCTCGGGGTTAATCTAGAACAACTTAGATTTGAACAAGAATCCCTCTACACACCCTTGACAAGCAGGCGTCCAGAGTCAGGGATGGGGAGCTCACCACCTCCTGGAGATGCTTGGCTCCAATTTCTACCCACTCTGCCCTCTGGGGGCAGATCTTGTCTTTGTCTCCCTTCACATTGCTGGTGCTTCAGAAATATCTGCAATTTGCCAGTTAAGCTGCTTACCCATTGGAAAATGCTCCTCATTCTTCCCAGTGGCTGACCACCTCCATTAGGGATCCAGCCACCTCTGCCCTGGGTCTCCCTGTGCCTGGGAGGCCTGTCTTCCCTCCCTGAATGGGGACTCTTGCATGTGATTCTCCCCCCACCAGAGGCAAAGCCCCTTCCCAACCCTCTTCCATATCCATGGTGCCAAGTGATACTTAGCTGAGGATAAGCTGTTCCCACTGCCCAGGCTTCTCCCCCGTGGCCCAGGCCTCGTGTTCTCTCTAGCCACCATGATGGGAGCCAGCCAAGGCGCTTTGCAGTGCTGTCCTGTGCCCCCACTTCAGGGAGTGAATTAGAGATCTATCTTGATCTGATAAAACAGGCCTGGCCTTCAGACACTGAATTCTACAAACACAGACCATCAAATGCCTGGACACTAGGGATGCCACATCTTTTCCCCACATGGCCAGCAAGTCGTGGCATTTCACATGGACTACCCATTTTCTGTTCTTCTGAAACTGGGAACTGATTTTGGAACACGTTGACTGGCAGCAGCTAGGACAGGCGAAGTGAAGGAAAGCTGAGACCTGTGAGCCTTCACAAAGAAAGCTGGAGAGCCCCCCCCGAGTCTTTGCCAGACCGCCAGTGTGTGAGAAAGAGCCTTGTCCTGCTTGGCCACAGACAGTCATGGGACTGGGAGGAGGAAACGGAGGGGATGCAGGGATGGTCCATCAAATCTGGAGGAGGTCAATTCACTCTGGCATTATCTTACTGGCAGGCCCCTCCCAGCTCTGACATTCTGTGTTCTTGGTTCTAAGGTCCCTCCTGGGTTCTAGGCTCCCTTCCAGCACCTGGCAGCCAGGGATTCTCCTGTTTCCCTGAGCCTCTGTGGTCTGTCTCTCTTAGTTGAAGGGATTCCCAACCCTAAATCCCCAGGACTAAGCCTGGGCTGACAGCCTGGAGCCCTGGTCTATCTCAGGCCTAGGCCCCAGCTTTCAGGAGGTGATTTTTCCACAGGGAATGGGCTATTTGTTTTTCCTGATGGACTGATTTATGGGCCTGCTTTGTTCTTTATCTATTTGCACAGATTTAGGAGAGTAGCTGAGACTTGGGTTTTTCAGAGTTCAGAGGATTCTGTCAACACCTCCCAGCCAAAGGTCAGCCCTACCTTCCCCCAGAGAAAGCCAAGTCACCTGGAATCCTCCTGGCCCAGGGAGAAGGAAGAGCTGGTTAGAGCTCATGGATCAGCAAGGGAGAGGACAGAGCTCTAGCCATGCGCTGGGGTGCCAGACCCTGTTCTGGTATTGCCTTGGGGCTGTGTGGCCTCAGGGACATTGGCTAACTTCTCTGAGCCCCTTAAAATTAGGAGTCTGGATGACATGGTCTTGAAGGTGGATGCTGCCCTGGCATTCTCTGGTCTCTGCCCTAAGCTTCCACCAGTGCTGACCTTCTCTGTTCTAAGGTCCCTCCTGGCTCTGACGTTCTCCCATCTGATCCTTGAGGGGGCTATCCCCCAACATCTCAGGAATAGACTGTGTCTGGGGCCAAAGAAAGGGCCCTTGGCCTCCCCCTGCTCCCCTGGTTTTCTCTCTTCCCTAACTTTCTGCCTTGTCTGTGGTCATGCCCAGCCCAGCAGGCCTCGGCTTTGCCCCCTCTCCCACTGGGTCACCTGTCAATGCTGGGTCACATCCTCGGAGTTATCTCCTTTTCCTTAAAGTTGGAGGCCTTTGCAGACCCTTTGGCCAATGGCTGGAGACAAGATCACAAACACCCAAGGGGCTGCAGGGTCATGAACATTTCAGGCAAATAAACGTACCTGCGGGTCCTCCTAGGAGAATAAACAGGTGGGGAGGCCTGTCAGCATCCAGATAAGTGAGCGAGACCTAGCCGGGGTCGGGGACAACACTGGAATCCTAGAAGGGCAGGGCTGGGTGACCACCGAGTCCATCCCCCATTTTGTACAGATAAGGCAGAGGAAACCCCAGAGGGTGCCCGGCTTGGCCCAAGGTCACACAGCAGTTCAGAGGCATAGGGCTTCCAAGCTGGGTTCCCCTGACATTGAGCGCACCATGCGCTCAGGGACTCCCAGAATACCAGAGCTGAGCATCCGTGGGACACAGGACACAGGCTGGCCAAGCTCAGGAAAATATGGAAGGTCAGGGCTGGATGAGAACTTGGAACAGAGAATGGCTTAGAATGTCAAAGCTGGAACCTAGAACATCAGAGCTGAGACAGACCTGAGAACATCAAATAGACAATGTCAAGTCTGAGAGAAACCCGGCAGTCACCCAGTCCAAAGGGGCCTGAGAGCCCCTGACACCAGGTGACCTTTGACCAGTCACTGACCTCTCCATGCCCTAGACAACTTCCCAAGACTGGAGACTTGAGAATATGTGCTGAGCTGTGGGATAGAGCTCAGCCCAGGACCTGGCATACAGTAAGCTCTTAATAAATGTTTATTGATTGACTGGTTGGCAGAGGGAGCTATCTCACTGGAAGTACTTTTCACCTATGAAATTCCTGGTCCAGTTTTTTAAGAAAGAAAATATCCATAGAGGAATTTGGGTCAGAATCCTAAGTTTGCCCTGTGTTCTTAATGACCTTAAGTATACCACTTAACCTTAGGGTGCCTCAGTCACCTTGTCTGTAAAACAAAGGGGGTGAGCGAGTCAAGCCCTAAATCAACATTCCTATTGGGGCATAACCTAGGACACTGCCCAAGCCCTTGAGCTTGAGGTCAGATGAGGAAGCCAAGATCCTAGGACCAGATCTGGCCTCAGTGTCCCCAGCTGGAAGTATGGATGGGCTGGCTACAGGCACCGTCCTCTTTCTTACCCTTCAGTTTCAGAGCCAAAGTTAGCTCAAAAGCCAGAGCGCCCAGCGTTCCCAGAGCCACGATGTCCCTGAAGGGTTTGGGAAAGCCAAGCTAGGGGCAAGGGGGAACCTCTGAGAAGGGCCTTAGGCCCCCAGCCCCGCCCCCCCCCCCGGCTGTACAAGTGGCCCAGATGTGGCTGAGGGGCAGAGATAAGACCCTGACACCTTGACTGATATCGTGTGGGAGATGGGGAACAGACCCTGCACCGCAGGAACCCACATATGTGCAGAGGAGAGTCCTGACTCTCTGCCACCCCTACCCCAGGATAAAGCTAATTACACCCCTTGGTACCTACTGAAAACTAGGAAATTGCTTTATAGACCCATGAGTTTATTGAGTCCATTTACAGAACCCAGAATAAAATATCACAGCTAGGAGAGACCTCGGAGGGCTCCCCTCTCCACCACGCCCTGCCAATGGACTTCCATTTTTTCCTTGAAGACTTGCATTGACCAGGAGCTCACCACCTCTTCAGGCAGCCCTCTTCCCTGCATGAGCCTCAGTTTACCTTTCTGCAATCTCTCCTCCTCCCACTGCCGTTGCCCCTTGCCCCTCTGGACCCAAGTAGAATGAGTCCGTGCCAGCCCTTCAAATTCTTGAAAACGGCCAGGAGTCAGCCAGCCAAGAAAACATGCTGAGCTCCCCTTCTGCATCCAGGTATGGTCTGATCCAGAGATCCTTCACCCTCCCAGTCACCTTCATTTGTGCTTGAGAGTGAATCACAGGAGGCTTCCTGGAGGAGGTGACCATGGGGCTGACCCTGGGAGAAGGAGGAATATTTCAGCAGGCAGACATCACTAGCTGGCATTGCTGCTGCCCTTCACATGTTCAGTACCCCTCATTGGAGCTCCACAGCTTCCCCAAGATGGACCCTATTATTACCCCCTTTTAGAGACAAGCAAACTGAGAGATGAAGGGATTCGATAGACCCAGGTCAGAGAGTGTCAGAGATAGACAGGACCCGAACCCAGGGCTCTGCTGTGATACCAAGTGAGAAACCAGATGGGAAAGGCAGGCTGGGTCTAGACTGGGGGTGAATGACAAGGATTCTGTTAGCTTCTTGGCGCCAAGCCAAGAAGCAGGTTTGCAGACCAGAGGGCTGCCGGGTGGCCGGGAGGCTCATCGCCCCTGGGGCGCTGCGGGTCGTGCCCAGGGAACTGTTCCAGGGTTCTGAGTGCTAGGAGGGCCACTTAATAACACAAGGATAGGTGGTGTTTATATAGTGCCTGCCATGGGCCGGTACTGAGAAGCGCACCACTGGGTACATAGCTCTGGAGGTAGGTGCTTTGTTATTCCCATTTCACAGATGTGGAAACAGGCAGAGGTTGTGTGACCTGCTCTGGGCTACGGCTCTTCCAGCCCGGAACCCCGCTCCGCCGTACTGACAGCCGGGCATACAGATGCCCACCTCCCTACGGGATAACCAGGGACTCCCTCTCCCCTCTGGCCCTATAGCCTGGCCCTTCCAACCTTCCCCGTGCTTCTCGCCTCCACACTCCAGGAGGTCCGAAGCTCCTTGGCTGCCCCTCACAACCGACCCTCCATCTCTTAGCTCTGGGCATTTCCTCTGCCTGTGCCCCCGTGCCCACCCTGCTCCGCCTTCTCTTTCACCCACTAAGTTCCAACTCCGTTTTCCCCTTCCGCACGAAGCCTCTTCCAGTCCCTCTGAACTGGAGCCGGCACCCAGCGGTTTGCGCGCCCGCAGCCAGCAGTTTGCGCATAGTCTCCCCCACTAGACTCCTTGAGAGCAGACAGTACTTTTTGACTTCTTTTGTAACCCCAGTACTTAGCACAGGGCCCGGCACATAGACGCTGCTTAATAAATGTAGGGTGGCTAAGTGACCAAATGGAGGAGGCCCGTGAGAGATGGTGGCGAGGGCGAGGGCATTCGCTGAGACTTGGTCTGTTGTCTGGAGGGCAGAGGGGTGGGGCAGCCTGCCAATGCTGGGGTTGCCTGAGCAACAATGGTGTTGGTGCCCTTCCACCAACAAAGGGAAGCTGGGAAGAGAGGGGGGGTTTAAGGCAAAGGCAATTCCTTCTTCCTTGGCAGTGCCAAGTGCGAGTCGTCCACGGGATGCCCAGCAGGCAGCTGCTGATGTGGGACTGGAGCTGGGAGAGAGGAGGGCTAGAGATGATGACGAGCCCAGGGCAGTCTGGACATGTGAGCCTCCCGAGGCTTTGGGCTCAGTTCCCATTATCTGCCTAACTGCCTCCAGCCTGCCTGTCCCTCCAGGAAGCCCCTCCCCAGAGGTACTGAGCCCGGGGCACCTTGGCACAGGCACCACCCGGCCAGTGGAACGCCTCAGAAGAGTAATCACTGCCGGAATTTTGAAGTGGGGTAGGGGTGGGGGTGGGGTGGGGAAGGGGGGGTGGGTATTAACAGGACACAAAAATGCGGAGAATCTGTCCCCTCGGGGCTTGCAGGTATGGGCAGAGGAACCTAATACACAAAGCCATTATCTCAAATTCCTACCTAGTGGAAACTTTTCCACAGCCCACGGCTGGTGGGGTTTGTGAAATGGGAGAACAAGGGACCGGAAAGGCTTAGATCAGACGGGCTAGAGCACCGAAGTGGAAAGGAGGAGGCGACCCTTCAAAGCCAGGATTCCCAGGAGCTCAGGGAGTCTAATCTGACCTGTGCCTGACTAAACTCCTGAGTCTCTGACCCACCTTTGTTTGAATTGCAAAGCCCTTCCTCCCTAGGGTGTCCCCTTCTCCCGTTCTAGGCTCTGGCCTCCTCTCCCTGTTCCAGGCTCTGCCCCGGGGTCTAAACTCTCCCCCGTTCTGGGCTCCAGCCCTTCTTCCTGTTCTAGGCTCTTGTTCCTTCTCCCCGTTCTAGGCTCCTTACCCTTTGATCCCCTCCTTGTGTTCCGCCATCCAATTGCCCCACCCAGGATGGCCCCCTCCCATGTCAATGCTGAGCTCTGCATTGGGTCTTCATTTCTTTGGCTCCCTTGGTTTCTTGGCACCCTTCAAGGCTCAGCTTAAACCTGAAAGGGGAGAAGCCTCTCAGCCAGAGCCTTCCCTCTGAGACTGACAGTGGCCATCTGCATGGTCCCTATCTTGTAGGGACAGTTCTTTGCATGGGAACTCCTAGGGGCAGGACTATAAACACAGGGCCTGGTGCACACTATGCATTTCATAGATTTCAGATGACTGATGGTCTGACTGTGTGGTATCGAAGGTCAAATACAGAGAGAGACAGAGAAGGAGAGGGAGAGAGACAGAGACAGACACAGAGACAGAGACACAGAGAGAGAGGCAGTGTGGGAGAGAGAGAGGCAGTGTGGGAGAGAGAGAAAGAATGACAGAGACAGAGTGAGAGACAGAGAGAAACCAGAGACACAGAGAGAGCGCTCTCATTAGACTGGCCTGTGGTCCCGGCCTGCCAAGGCCTTTTGGGGTCCTGACTCCTCAGGCACTGTTACCTTTCCCACCGAATTAGTATCTTCAGTAAATCAGATAATGAGCCTTGCTCCAAGCCATTGCTGAAGTGTGGAATGATCCCTGGGGCCCTGCTGGGTAAAGGTGATCACCCTCCTAGGTTGTAGGAAAGGCCCAGTGCCTGGCCTAGGGCCTGGTATAGAGGAGGTGCTCCATAAATGCGCCAGGATCGGAGCTGAGCTGTGCTCTGTTCTGGGCACCAAATTCAGGCAGGAGGTTGATACATGACTGTTGAGAGGGAGGTGAACAGGATGCCCTTAGTTTCCTCATTTATAAGATGTTGTCTGAGGGTGCCACCTCCCAAGTGAGCTCCTGGAGGCCCAGTACACATCTAGGATACCATCATTGCTATTAACCACCATTACTGATGCTATGAATGTCCTGGGACTGTCTTTGTCCCAGGGTACCTGCGTTTCCCCATGTAGAATGTCAGCTCCTTGAGAGAAGGGATTGCCTTGGTTTTGTCTTTCTAGGGAGGGCTTCACAGATGCTTTCCATCTATCTGTCCATCTGCTCTTCATCTAGCCATGCATTTATCACTCATCCATTCAAACACCGACATTAGGGGGTGGGAGGACCACATGAGGGTCCCTTTAATTGGTCTTCCATTTATCCAGGTCCTTTAGACGTCTCCTCAGAACCCAAGGGTATGAGAAATACCCCCTTGCCAGTGGCTGCTTGAATGAGCCTGGAGTGGGTGAGGGGTCTGGGACCCATGGCCTTGTGTGGCCTAGTGACGCCACCCCCCCATGTCAGGGACAGACAGGCTCTGAGGCACCCCGGAAATGACTGGGCTGCCATTCCACCCACAGCAACCAGCTCTCCCCCACACTGTCCATGCCCAGACAATGGTGGGATTCAGAGATGGTTTATGCCCACATACGCTCCCCAGCCCCTGCCCTGCTCTATCTGCAAAGCTAATTCTTGCCAGACGACGCCAGCTTTAAGGCCATGATGTTCCCTAGATTAGGGACCATCCCACTGGATCCCTGCCCCCTTCCACATGTGCACATGACGGTACCTCCCCCCCTCCCACATGGCCCCAGAATGCCTTTTCTCTCCACTGATCCTGTCGAAATTCTGGGCTTCCCACCTCCTCCAGGAAGCCCTCCCTGGTCCACCCAACCATGTACTTCCTCCTCATTCATCATCCTCACCAAGCACAGCTGACATTTGGCTTCCAGGTGTGCAAGGCACCTGCACTATCTCATTGGCTCTCCTTGGGAAAGGGTTCACTCACCGTTGGGACCACGGGCTCGACATTTAGCAGAGACTGGGGAAGGGGGTAGTGACCTTTTCAGGGGTAGGCCCTATCTCCCCAGCTGGACTGGGAGCTCCTTGAGGGCTGTTTTTCCCTTGAGGAGAGTGGTGACCAGGGGGTAAACATCACACACACACACACACACACACACACACACACACACACACACCTCACATACATACACAGGTACACACACACATCATACACATCACACAGACCCACACGCACACCACACATATACACACAGACACACATATCACATATACCACACATGCACACATACATACACACGTGCACACACCACACAGACACATAACCACCCTACACATACACACACCACACATATATACACAGACACCACACATACACACACAGAGACCAGGCATACACAAGAGGCCTTCCCCATGACTCTTGAGGCCGCCATCATCTTTTAGTGATCCAGGCTCCAACCTCTGGGTCATCCTCACCTCCTCTCCCCCCTCACCCCGTGGGGCCTATCAGTTGTCCAGTCTTGTGGCTGCTGTTTCCACACCACCTCTGCAAGTCTTGGCGATTGATCGATTAATTGATTTTAGAGGCTACTTCTAGAGGAGGTACCTAAGGTACAGAGATAGGAAGGGGCTTACTTTTGCTAGCAGTCATGGATGGAAAACCATCAGGCCAGAGCCAAACCAGATCCAAGCAGGAGAAAGCATGCTGGCCCTGGAAGCCGCCATTTTCCTACCTGTGTGAACCTGGACTGTCTCACTGGGGCCTCACAACCACCCATGGAGGGAAGTAACCCCGATTTTGTTCACCCCATTTCACGAAGGAAGGGGGTCCCGCTCCAGGGCTGAGTGGCTTGGGCAGAGTCACACAGCCTGGAAGTGTCTGAGGCAGGGTTTAAACCAGATCTTTCCGAGTCCAAGCCCAGTGTTCAATAAGAACAGGGCCCCAGCCTCAAAAGCAGGAGACTCTGATCTTGGGTGAGTTCTAAGGCCCTAAAGTTGGGCATTGACAGCTAGAAGGGGCATTGCAGGGGGAGCCCGTCCTCACTCGGAGAGCTGACTGAACTTGTCCACATCAGACAGAGTGCGAAGCGGCCAGGACGCTGGCCAGGATGCTGGCCAGACCCTCTGACCTCCCTGCCTCCCCTCTCAGCACTGCAACTCACTCATCTGTGGAATGGTGCTGGCCTCCCTCACAGAGCCATCTGGAAACTGTGAAGCACTGAAGGAATGTGTGCTGCTCTTGCGGATAACGGGTCTGTGGAGTCCACAGTGACGGGAGAGGCCTGCAGACAGCACAGCCCCCTCGGCTGGCGGGCTAAAAAAGACAGAAGGAATTGCTGAGTGGGGAGGAAGCAATCATCGGGGCTGATAATCACCCCTGCCGCGGTGCCAGATTCCAGAACAAACCCAGGAAGGTGAGGGGGAGAACACACAAGGAGAGCCCTGGCTCGACCTTCTACTTCATTATGACCACCAGCTCCCCTTCCTTCCTCCATCCCCCAGCCCACAAGGACCTCACGTTTCAGGGACTCAGTGATCTGGGCACAGCCCCTCAAGGACAGGGGTCACCCAATCTCCCAGTGTTCTAGAAGAGGAAGCTGAGGCCCAGGAGGCCTTCTGTTAATAAAGCCAGAAGTAGCAGAGGCAGATGGCAATGTTGGGGTCTCACGCCCCCAGTCTGCTCCGTTGATCAGTGCACAGTGACTGGAAGGGAACTCAGAGGCCTCCTGGTCTAACCCTTCACCACCATCAGCACGGACAAACAGCCAGGCAGCGTCTGCTTGGATGCCAGACCTGACGGGCAAGTCACTGTTTTGCAGGCCAGGTCATCCACGGTTGGATGACTCAAAGGGACTGAGCCAAATCTACTCCCCAACATAATCCTCCTCCCTCCCAAGTTTTGCCTCCTGAAGTCAAACAGAAAAAAATCTAACCCCTTTCCCAATAACAGCCCCTCTATTACTTGAACCCATTCCCTCTTCCCCCACTAAGGCTTCTCTTTTCCAGAGCATCAGCAGATCCGCACTGGCCTGATCTCAAGGCTCTTCACCTGCCTCGCTCTCTCTGCTAACCTTTGGTGCCCAGATTGAGCCTTGTATCCTCTATGTGGCCTGACCAGGGCAGGGGACAGAGGGACAGTCACAGGGCTGTTTCCTTAATGTGGTCCAAGACAATAGCAGCTTTTTGTAGCGGCTAGATTGCTGTGGATGCCTTCTAAGCTTGCTGTCCACTAAGGCCCCCAGATCTTTTTCTGATTTTTCTGCTATCTAACCAGTCCTCCCCCATCTTGTTCCCATGACACTGGGGGTTTTTAAGACTTTCCAATTACTTCTATTGAATTTCCTCTTGTTAGACTCAGCTCAATACTTGAGCCTAACTGCCATTTACTGTGTTAATGACCCTTCCCAGCTTGACACAGGAATTAAAATTGAGTTTGCTGGCCTGAAGCTTGCAGTCTATTCTCTCTCCTTTTCTTTGGAAATCAGGTTTGCCCTTCTTCAACACATGGGCATGTCTTCTGCACCCCATGATCCTCCACATACCCTAGGCAGGCCGGCAGGCAAGCAGGTTGGCCGTGGTTTAGCTCTCGTGGCTTCTGTTCTTCCAGGATCCAGGAAGGAAGTTCATTTAAGCCTGGGACCTGATTCCTTTCCTGGCTTCTTTTTTATTTTGAACATCAGCTCCCCACCCCCACTTTGTTCTATGCTTTAAAGTCAAAAAGTGATTCTCCTTGGTAAAGGAAACAAAATGAGGCTATCCTACTTGCCAGATAAACATGAGCAGTTTTTTCCTCTTTTTTATTTTAATCTCTTTCAATCAGATTTTCAAGAATTAGGAAAACACATTCTTTGCCATTTCTGTAAGGTGAATTTCATTCCTGGCCAGACACCTGTCCTTCCTATGTTGTCAGCCCTTCCTTATCTGGGAGTCCAAGCCCCAGTCTCAGAGACCACCTTCCATCCCTTGCCTGCAATGGGCTGTGATGGAGAGAGCACAGCTCATGCCCTTCCAGTCTACAATTTCTTGCTCAAGACTGCGTTGTCTTCCACAGTGTTTCCTAGCCTCCCTTTGCCCATATTGTGTGTACCCAAGTGGATCGCCCAAAGCAGTAGTTTTATCGATAACCATAACAGGTGTTATCCATTCTGACAAGCTTTTGTAAGTCCTATCAATGACCAGATTGGATCAGCCATTCAATGATCCTGTCTATTGTTGAGTGGTTGAACCACTCAGGATGGTTCAAAAGACACAGCTGACCAACCTGGATCATCTCCTATCCCCCATATCCAAGGCCGTCTCTCAGATAAACACCCCTCTCTTCTGCCCCTGCCCCTGCTCTGGTGTGGCCCCTCTCACTCCCACCTGGACTGCGTCAAGCCTCTCCTCACTGCGGCCCATCAGCCCATCCACCACTAAACCTCCGGGGCCATCACGTCACCCTCTGCTTATGAAGTCCAAGGCTCCCGATGGCCTCCAAGAGCAAAGACAGATACTTAAGGCCCTTCCTACCCTTCCAGTCTTCTGGATGTAAATCTTACTTCACTTTGATGCAGTCACACACAAGACCCCGTCTCTCTGGGCATTTCCTCTGGCTTTTCCCATGCCTGGAAAACTCTCCACTCAACTACCAACCTCCCTGGCTCCTTTAGAGACCCAGCTAGAACTCTGCCTCCTCCAGGAAACCTTCCCCAACCCTCCTCAGTCCCGGTGCCTTTCCTCTGCTCATTATTTCCTATTTATCCTGCATATGACTTGCTCTGTATACATTTGTGTACGTGCTGGTTCCTCTATTACACTGTAAGCTCCTGGAGGGAAGGACCCCACTGCTGAGCCCCACTGGGGTCTCCTTCCACAGGGAAGGCAGCACCTCTGTGCTTTCTCTCTGAGCAGCGCTGCCGGCCCACTCCTGAATGAGCTGCCTGTTCCCTGATGCCAAGGTCAGGGCTGCTGGAACTGACCCCTGAATATGGGAAGAGGGTGGCCCCCACAAGGGCTAATCTGTTCCACCTGCTGCTGGCTAGAGGGCAAGCTGCTCTTCCAGCTGAGGCATCCAGCCTCTGACCTCCAAGCTTTCAGGGAGAGAGGTCTTGGGTGCGAGGGGGCCAACAAGCTTGGTGTTCATTTAGTCTGAGCTCCTGCTGGTGAACAGATCTGTCCAAGGTGAGCATCCGTCCTCTGCATGAACACCATAAGTGATGGGGAGCTCACTACCTTGCTGTGAGGCCAATACTAATGCAGCAGCTGTGGGAAGTTCAGCTCTGTGAGTAGGGTCAGGACAAGGTCCATGTTACTCAGAAAAAGGCAGTGTGGTGCACTGGAGAGAGCACTGACCTGGATACCCAAGTCCCAAGTTCTAATGCTCATTCAGGCCATCCTTCATAAACATTTATTAGTTACCTACTGTTTGCAGAAGAGAAGAACCAGTCTCTGCCCTCCTAGAGTCCCCAGATGCACAGGATCATCCCAGAGCTAGACGGAGGCTGTGTGCCAAGACCTGAAATTAGCAGCCAGGACAGGCCAGCAGCCAGGCTGAGGAGGCCTTGGGAAGGTCATTCTCAGTAAGGGAGTGTGGCACATGGCATGTGAGTGTGTGTGAGTGTGTATGTGTGTGTGACTGTGTGCATGTGTGAGTATGTGTATGTGAGTGTGTGTGAGTATGTATGTGTGTGAGAGTGTGTGTATGTGTGTGAGTGTGTATATGAGTGTGTGTATGTGGGTGTGTGAGTGTATGTATGTGTGTGAGATTGTGTGTGTGTGTGTGAATATGAGTGTGAGTGTGTGAGTGAAAGAGACAGAGAGAATGCGACAGTAAACTCCCTGAGGGAAGGAATGTTTCCACAGCGTGTTTGTCTCCCAGGGCTCAGCCCTCCATCCCTCTAGAAGCATTCACTGAGCACTTGCTGTGTGCCAGGCTGGGGGCAGGGGAGGGCAGTTACATTCTAATAAATTCCCATTGGCTTGCCCCGAATGGGCTTCAAAGCCTGAGGAGGAAGGACGTTACAGGGAGGAATTGCACTCCAGGTGTGGGCAGGCATCAGGGAGGGAGCGTGTTTGGGAGGCAGAGGCTTGTCTGGTTTGGTCAAGCTCAGACGGTGTGGAGAGGAGCAAGGGGGAGGCCACCTGGAAAGGCCCCGTGGGGTCAGGCTGTGCAGGGCCTTGAATGCCAGCTCAGATGGCTGACCTTCCCTTGGGAGGGGGTAAGGTGACATCCCTCCCTCCCTGGGCCTCGGTTTCCTCCTCTGGGGAGGATGGGCTGGTGGAATGCAGCCCAAGGAGCTCCTGTGACCTCAGGGGGTCTCTGGGGCCAACTACACCATACACATCACACAATACACACACACACACACACACACACACACACACACACACACACACACCGTGCACACAGGCATAGGTTTTTATACTCCTGACTCCACCAATAACACACGTTGGTACAGGGTCTGGCAAACCTGGCCTCTGCCAGCCTGAGCTCATGGGCTGCTCAAAGATTCTTCGACAGGCTGAGCTCCCGGGGAGGGGGTCCGAAGCCAGAGCCAATGCCAGCCCAGCGCCTGGTGGGATGACTCTAGTCTAGGAGAAGATGAAATTTGGATTTCTAAAAATCCGTTGTGCAGAGACAGGGCCCGTACTGGCCCCGGGCCAACCCCTCGGGCCAGCTCCTGGGCTGGGGTGCAGGGGCTGGCGAGAGGTCACCATCCCACTCAGCTCCACCATTCTACATGTGAGGGAACTGAGGCCAATGGAGGGGACTGATCTTGGCCTAGGCCACCCTGAAATCCCCCTCAGAGGCAGGATTGGGACCCAGGTGACCCAGACTTCTGCCCCTTCCCTCATAGCCACCCGAGGATGGAGTCTGGGCCACGGCTCAGCTGACGCTGGCTGCCAACTTCAATCAATAAGCACTTATTCAGCCCCTACTGTGTATCAGGCACCGTGACTCCTCCAGGTGAGAGGAAGACCCGCTTAATTCCAAGATCATCCTCAGAGTCGGAGAGCCTGGGCCTCAGAGACTGTCTGGTCCTACCCCGTATGAATGAGAGCATCTCGACCAAACCAGAGCCCACCCAGCCCCTCCCTGCAGGCTGGATTACCTTCCAGAAAGGGCTGAGTCCATGGCCACTCTCAGAAACATTTCCTCCCCAAAGTTCTAGTCTTTCTGTTATTTATACGTCCACCGGCCTTGGGTAGCAGCGGCCTCCAAACACTGAAAGCCTGCCGCCCCAGAGAGGCCTGGAGAGGTGCAGGCAGGTGGTAAGGAGGCTGCAGCAGAGGCCTGGTGAGGAAAGAGGAGTGAGGAAGAGTCCAGAGGAAAGAATGATGGATGTGGGGCGAGTAGGGGACGGCCTACGTGCTCCACCAAGTCCCCTTCATGTCCAGACAAGCAAAGGAAGGCTGTCAGTTCAGGATGGCAGGGGGTCCTGTGGGAACTTGCAGGAAGACACAGACAGAAGTCACTCAAATAGGCCGTCAAGGATGGGCTGCAATCTGCATTAGTGGAGGGACCAAGTACACTGAGGATCACACATGTGCTGGGCTCTTTTCAGCTGAGCATAGAATGTGCTCTTCCTTAATGTTCTCACTGATCCCTTATGCAATGATCAAGCAATGTCAGTAAACCCCTTAAAGTGTGCCAGACGCTGTTAAAAGTTGAGAATGAAAACACAAGAGTGAAGCAATCTCTGCAGGAGCTGAGGCGGCAGACCTAGTCCACATAGCCTGATTCCATATCCCACACTCTGGCCAAGGCAGGAAGATGTGGGCTCCATGTGCATTTCAGGCATGGGAATGGGAAAAGCCAAGGGGTGTGAGAGGTAAAGATGTGAGAGTCTTAGCACATTAGCTCCTAGCACTGAAGAGTCTTGGGACCACCTCAACCCAATGACTTATGGAGGGAAGGGTACATGGCTCTGTGACCCTTAACTCCGCCCCAGTCCCACCTAATGCAATGCTATGGCTGTCACCCCACTCTCGTGCCAAGCTTCATGAAAGCCCTGTAAACTTTGCCTAGGCCGGGCCCACTGCAAAACCACAGCTGGCCACCATTTCATTTCAAGATGGCGGCTGAACTCCCACCCATTTAAAGTACATCTTGAGAACATGAGGCAGATTTGGTTCAAATCAGTCAAGTCTTGGGCAAGTTTTTTATGAAACATGAAGACAAACAGTTTAGCTGGAAGGTCCCTGTGGAACCACACACAAACACACACGTGTGCACACACACAGAAGGGATCGGCGTTGAGGGGGAGCAGAAACAAGCCCCACTTCATTCCATCCCAAAGAAACAGAGACGGCTTTCTTCTGGCCAAGCTCGCTCCAGGCAAGTGTCCATGCGGCTTTTTCCTCTCTGGTTGGTGCCCGACTGTGCGGAGCAGCGTTAAAAATGAGGCTGTTCGCCTGTGAATTACTGAGAGTCAGAGGTGACTTCCTGACAGGCCTCCCAGAGAACAGGCAGCCCTTCTCTCACCTTCTGCAGCCCTGACCATCAATCATCGGGGACCAGATGAGGAAAGGGCTTAAAGCGCTCGTTTACTTAAAGCCGGCTCCGAACAAACACCGGCTGGCCATGTTTTTCCAACACAGATCAGTTGTCCAGGGGAATGGGAAACACCACACACCCAGGCCACAGAGCTGGAAATCAGGGCAGGGGACTGCCAGGCTTTTGTTCCTGGCCCGAGGGACAGCCCTGTACAGGACATTTATTAAGGTTCAGGGCTGGAAAGCAGCAGTATGGGAGGGATAAAGGACAATTAGAGGCTCCAGCCCTGGGCTCAGCTCCTGTCATCCTGCCCTCCAGGGGGCTTACCCAGACTCATTGCACCAGACAGGACCTTTGGCCAAAGAACATTGTGTCAAACCCGGGAAGGCTTGTAGAGCATAAAACCTGGAATGCCAGAGCTGGAGTCAGCCATGAGGAAACTGAGGCCCAGAGAGGCCTAAGGGGCCACTTGTCTAGTAAGGAACAGAGGAAAGATCTGCACCCATGCTCTCTCACTCCAAATTTAGTATTGGTTTTGGGGTGTTTTGTCAGAAATCTTTTCACTGTGTCAAGAATAAAGCCAGACCATGAATGGTTGGGGTAATGAAGGGGGGAATGAATAAGAAAGCTTTCTTTTAGTGGTTATAGTGTGCCACTGGACATAGATATGGCAAAGCAAAGTGGATCCTGCCCCCCAGAACCTCTGCTCCCCACCTTGGGAGCTCAGGCTGAAATCATGTATTCACTCACTACAGTCCTTTCCAACCAGCAGGACGCAGGCTCCATGAGAGGAGGGCCCATCCAGCTCATCCTTGTGTCTCCCCAGGGTCCTAGGCTTGCTTGGCCTGACACACAGATGTTACTTAGCCAATGTGGTGGAATTGAATTGAACGGCGGAATTGAATTGAACGGCAGTTAGCTGTTGGGATGGAGATCTGGAGAGAAAATACCAGAGGGGTCTAGGACCAGCTTCATCCCAGGTCAGACCAGAGACCCTGGGGAAGGCTTTTCAACAGTCTGTCCCTATCTGTGCAATGGGACAATCATACCCTCAGGGTCTCCCTCACAGAGATGGATGATGGCATCATGCCACAGTCACAGAACCTCTGGGTTCTCAGGAGGGGCCCTGGGGGTCACAGTCCGGTCCAATGTGCGCCTGAAAAATAATCCCCATCCTGGTACCACCAGCAAGTAGCCATAGAGCCTTTCTTATAACCTGGGGATTGGGGTGGGGGCCCGTTATGAGATATGGCACCCGAGGGACATCAGCTGGCATTATAAGGAAGTCTGAGCAGAGGCCGACATGCTTGGGAATCCCAGGGGCTAAGAGATTCCCTCCAGGGCTAAGAATCTGGGAAGGCTTCTCCAAAGAGATGGAGCCCAAGCTGGGGAAGGGAGAATTTCAACAGAGCCACAGGGAGGGAAGGAAAGGAAGCCAAGGTCCAGAAAGGGGAAATCCCAGTCTCCATCACCCTGGGTCATGTCCTCTGCTTCTCCCCTGGGCTAAGTAAGATGCCGTGCCTCACCCCTGCTTTGCACACGTATGCACACTCACTCACACAAACTCTTACACACCTACTGATCAGTTCTGTCTGCCTGGGATGCTTTCACATCAGCCTGGGAGTGAGTGCCCAGCATTCCCTGGCTGTCCTGGGCTCTACCTTCAGGCCCCATTCCAAAGAAAATGTTTTCACTGTCCACTAACAAAATACACAGCCTCAGGCAGCCCTTCAGAAGCCTCTGGCCTGGGTTCAGCACATTCTGGTTTCAGACAATATAAGCATTTGACTTCTGTTTTCCCCCTGAATTCTTCTGTATTCTCCAGCAAGGGAGGGAGGGAAGCCAGGTGGGATGGGAAGGGAGTGAGCAGCCCTCAGCGGTGACTGGTTCCCAGGCCCTGGATTTCCAGGACAAACCAACCAGGACAACAGTGAGAGTCATAGGTAGCACCTGAGGAGACTTTGGGGTTCCCTTCTTTGGAGGTCTCCCAGTCAAGGCTGGGTGGCTTCTTGCCCCACTGGGTTAGATGATCTCTGAGGTGGCTCCCTGCCGATTCTGGATCAGCTCCCACTTGACTTCCTGGGGAGCCATGAGGGACTTTAGAATCACTACACCTTCGGTGGAGATGGATTTGGATACTAGACTCCTTTCTGGGGATCATGAGGTCCCTCATACCCCTTGTACTATTAATAATTGGGTCTCAAGATGAAGGCAATCATCTCTCTCTTCTTTCTGCAGCAATATACAGAAGCAGTATTGGACCTCAGCAGTAGGGAGCATCCACTCTCCCTGTGGAGGACCCCTTAATTATGAACCTATGAGTTAGTTCTGGGAGAGTTTGGTCTCTAAAGAAGGGATTGTACTCTACATCAGATCCCAGAGCCCTAGGGAAGATCCCTTAAAGCTTAGGTTGGGCTCCTGTCTGGAGTCTCTTCAAAAGGGGAATAAAAAAACTGCCTACTTTACAATGCAGATCAGATATGGGACAGCTATTTATTTTGTGCTCACAAGAGACATGCTTCAAACACAAAAAATTCATAGGTACACATTGACAAATACTAGAAAAACAAGAAGCTTACAGTTAAGGTGATCCTCTCTTGAGAGGTTAGTACTTAGGGAGAAGTTTTCATTACATTTAATACTTTTACAGGAGCCCACATTGAATATGATTCCAGGAATAGGAATAGGGAATAGACCTGTGATTGTATTAGTAAAGGGAACTCTCAGGGGACAAGTCTTGACCTCAGAATGGCCAGAGAGAGTGAGTTCCAGAGAGAAGTTGAGGAGGGCACTGAGATGGTGAACTATGTGCTGGGAGGAGGATGGGGGCAGGGAAATTCAGGAAAGGGGAAGATTTGGGGGAAAAGATGAGATGCCCACAAAACATCAACTCTGAGATGTCCAAAGGGTGGCTGGTGAAGCAAGCCTGGAGCTCAGGACTGGGAATAAGGCTGGGTGTATAGATCTGAGAATCTTCTACATGGAAATGGCAGTTGTGAATACATGGAAGTCGATGAGGTCACCCAGTGAAAAAGTAGAGACAGAAGGAAAGTCCACCATTAGTGGGTGTGACCCAGCTGAAGAGCAAGCAAAGAAGCCTCCAGAGAGCCTGAAGGAGAACCAGGAGGGTCACAAAGACATGAGGAGAGAAGAGGGTGATCGGCAGCAGCAAAGGCTGCAGATGGGGCAAGAGGGAGGACGGCAGCCAAGAGGCCACTGGAGACAAAAGTAGGTCACTAGAAAGGAAAGCTAGGGGGTGCCACTGCGCAGAGAGTGCGGGCCTGGAATCTGTAAAACTCATTTTCCCCAGTTCAAATCCAGCCTCAGACACTTCCTAGCTGTGTGACCCTGGGCAAGTCACTTCACCCTGTTTGCCTCAGTTTCCTCATCTGTCAAATGAGCAAGAGAAAGAAATGGTAAAGTCTTCCAGTATCTCTGCAAAGAAAACTCCACATGGGGTCACAGAAGGAGGTAGAGGCGCCTATTGTCCATGGTTTTCTCGAGCTTAGCCACGAGAGGGTGGAGAGAGATCTAGGACAAAAGCAAGCCAGGGTGGGTGGAAAGTAAAGGCTTTGTTGATGACCAGGAAGCAGCCAGGAGAGGTGGTGGATGGGGGGGGGGGGGTGAGTGGGAGTGGGGGTGACAGAGGGAGCAGCCGGAGGCAGGATGAAACGGCATCGATTGTGTGGGTAGGAGGGCTTGCCTCGGCCAGGAAAAAGCAGGGGACACAGGGAAAGCACGGAGCATTGCTCTGGCACACACTGTGGGCCAGAACTCACTCTGCCCATATTATTTCATAGGTCTCACAACCCTGAGAGGTGGGTGCTATTATTATCCCCATATGACAGCTGGGGAACTGAGGCAGACAGTGGTTACCTGACTTGGCCAGCGTCACTCAACAAGTAAGTGTCTGAGGCTGGATTTGAGCTCAGGTCTTCCCGTCTCCAGAACCAGTGATCTAGCCACTGAGTCCTTCCTTCATGTGTAATAGAATAAAGGGAGAGAGTGGGGGGAAGGTGCCCGTGTGGGATGAGGGAGAAGGGGGGCGCTTGTCAGACCACCTCGGCTTTTTTCAGGGATCTAGGAGGCACAGTTCTCAGCCGATCAGCACGCAAAGTTTTGGAAAAGCATCCGCAGCAAGTGGGAGACTGCGCTCGGTAGGGAGGGTGCCCCTGAGATTGCGTAACGGGGAGGTCGGAATGGGTGCGTGATTCTCTCCACGCAGGAGGGAAGGCAGCTCGTGGTGGGTCCAAAGCTGAGGCTTAGCGGGGCAAGACTGGGGACACAAGGAGGGGCCTGGGGACCCAGGAGGCCAGGGGAGCGAAGAGCTGCGGGCTGAGGCCGGGGAGGATGGGAGGGGGAGCTCAGGCCGTGCAGGGGGCGTGAGGGGGACGAAAAGGCGTGCGGCGGCTTCTGGGAGAGCAAGCGGAGCAGGGCCGCAAAGAAGGGTTGCGGTGTGGCGGTGAGCGCTCGGGAGAAACATTGTAACACGCCTATGTCACAGGCCAGGCCGTGCAGTTTGGGGACCTTCTCAAGCTCTTTTCATCGCGTGAGCAGGAGAGGAAGGATGGGTGGAGAGACTCATCCAGGCCAGACCTCACACTCCTCCCCTCGCACTGCATTCCATCCGTCTCCCCCCTCCACACCTTTGCACGCTCCGTCCCCTACGCCCGGAATGCATCGCCACCTTCCCAGATGGTTTTCTCCTCTCCTGAGCTAGCGTTCTCAGACAGCACCACAATGCCCTCTCCTCGGGGTCTACTTTGGCGCATGCTCCTCAGCGCGCCTGTTTCTCTCTGGTAGAATGTGGGCTCTCTGAGGTCAGAGAGCATGTGCATGGCTGTGTGTGCGTGTGTGTGCATGGTGCATGTGTGTGCGTGTGTGTGTGCATGGTGCATGTGTGTGCGTGTGCATGCATGGTGCATCGTGTGCGTGTGGTGCATGTGTGTGTGCATGGTGCATGTGTGTGCGTGTGCATGCATGTGTGAGACACAGGAGGCAGAGGCCTGGGTGGGCAGCCCATTCCAGCCATCCTCTCCGTGTGACCTTGGGCTGGTCTTCTCCACTTCCTGAGCCCCCGCTGGGTTTTCTGGAGCCCGTAGTCCTGCAGAAGTCAGATCGAGGTGATTCTTTTTACTCCTTCTTTGTGTTTTAGAGGAAAGGGCACAGGGAGTTCTCCATGGTAACATGCAGCACATTTGGGTCAGAGCTGAGAAGGGAGGAGGTGGCTGGCATCTGAAGATGGTGCCAGCTTGGGCAGCGCTAAGGCACACTAGCTTCCGGGAGTCAGGAGGGGATTGTCCTGTGTTCTGTGCCCCAGTGAGACCCCTCTCTGGCACACTGTGCCCACTCCCACTTAGGAAAGGCCTTCACAAGCCGCAGAGGGTCCAGAGAAGAGCTGCCAGGATGGTGAAGTCTGGGAACACCCTGAGGGCAGGGAAAGGCGCTGGAGGCTTTCGAGCCTGGAAAAGAGACCCAAGAGTGGTGTTCCGGTTATCTGGACAGCCGGTGGGTGGGGGTCTTTTACAGTTACATTCAAGTATTTTCAATTAACAAGCCTTTATTCTCTCCCTCCCATTGAACAAAAAAGAAAGGAGGAGGAAAGAAAAGGAAAACACTCATAACAAGTATGCCTAGTAAGCAAAGCCCATGGACCAGGGACTCCCCAGCATCAAATCCAGTGGAGATGCAGATGGCACATAGTAGGTCCTAAGCAGAAATTGTGACTAGCACACAGTAGGCAATTAATTGGCCTCTGAAGGCAGAACTCAGAGCACAGAGAACATTTGGCCTTGACAGGAGGGGAGGCTTCCTCCCCGACAGGAGGGGAGAACAGGCGCACAGTAGGAGGTTTTACTTGTGAGGAGGGGTTCCCTCTCCTTGGGAGAGGGTCTAGCCCCTGTTTCGGGGAGGGAGGATTCTTGGATTGGGTAGTCATTGAGGCCCCTTCTGGCTCTGACATTCCGTGATTCTTCTAGGTGGGAGGCAGTTTCCTGCACCTTGTGGACTCATTTCTTCCTGAGGGGTCAGTTTCTGGAGCTGGGCACCGAGTCACCCTTCTTCCCTGCCAGAGGTGCCTCCTTTGCTGGCCCAGTTCTTCAGGGCTCTTCACTCACAGAGACAAGCTCTGTCCTTCAAGGCTCCTCTCCCTTACACATCCCACCAGGGAGTGTTGGCTTCTGAGGTCCTGAGGTTCCGGAAATGCTTTGAAATGGGAAATGGAGTCATCCTGGGCTGAGGGCAGGACCTGAGGGTGCCTATCTGCTCTGAGGCTCCTTGCTGATCCTGGTCCTAAAACAGAACAGCCCTGATCCCATTCTTGGCACAAGACTCGTTTTCATCTACTTAAACAAAAACAAAAGGGAAAAATCAAGGCAGGAGAAGGGGATGAGGTAATCGTTGTGTCTTAGGCCACACCAGGGCATAGCTGCCGCAGGAAGCCTGGAAAATCCCCGTGCAGAGGCTGCCAAGACCCTCCTTTCGGAGACACTTTGGGGGCTTCAGGCTTTGAGTTTTCCAGCTGCAGACTGCGCCTGTCTCACACTAAGAGATGCATTCCTGCCCACCACACAAGCTGGCCAAAGTCTCCAGGTGGGCAGATCAGTGTCAGCCTTCCCAATCCTGCCATCTCTCCTGAGCCCCCCCTGTTGCTGGGAAAATCCAGAGAAGAGATGGAGAAAGTTGTCTCTGACTCGGCCTCCCTGGTCGAGCTCTTCCTCCCATTAGCAGCCCCCAGACCCACCAGACACACAGAGCTTCTGGTTCATTCTGGCAACATCCTCCCTAACAGAAAATCAGTAAGAACTGATTAAACATCTACTCTGTACCTAGCACTGAGCTAAGCACTGGGAATACAAAGCCAGTCCCTGGCCTCAAGGAATGGGCTGAGGGATACAGCATGCAAACAGCTCTCTCCAAAGCAAACCAGATACAGGGTGAATAGGAAATAGCAGGAGTTAGGAGGGGCTAGAGAAAGCTCCTCCACAAAGGTGGGGTTCTAGTTGGGATTTAAAGGAAGCCAGGAGGTGGAGAGGAGAAGCGAGAAGACTCCAGGCACCAGGACAACCTGAAAAAATACCCAGAGCCAAGGGGCCTTGTTTGAGAGGAGCAGACAGGGGAGGGAGGACTGGACTTGGGTAGGAAGGGCTTCGAACACCAAGCAGAGGACTTTGTATCTGATTCTGGGGTGCTAGGGAGCCAAAGGAGTTCATAGAGTCAGTAAGTGGCACTTCTGAAAGTGTGGCTGCAGAGAGAGACCTGAGGCAGGCAGAACCCCAGCAGAGTTGCAGTGACTAGGCCCCTCCCTGCCATCCCAGGGCCCGCACCAGGGTGGGTGCAGGGTCAGAGGACAGAAGGGGCCATGTTCAAAGGTGAAATGGACAGGGCCTGGGACCATAATGGATATGGGGGGGGGGTGACGGAAGATGAGGAGCCCCGGATGAGTCCCAGGGTGTGACCCCGAGGGACTGGGGTGCTCCTGACATTAACAGGGCGGTTAGGAGGTGGGAAGGGCTTAAGGGGAATGATTATGAGCTTAGTTTTGTACATACTGAGTTTCAGATGTCCATTGGCCATCCAGCTGGAGATGGGAACAGAGAGGTCGGGGCAGGGTGGGCGATTTGAGAAAGTAAGACCCTGATGGCATGCAGTCCCCCCAGGGATATGGCTGGGGTCTGCGGGGACACAGGAGAAGGGACTGTCTTACAGACGCTAAGAAATAAATCATAGAACAGCCAATTTAAGGTCAGAAGGGGCATTAGAGGGCATCTGGTCCAACGCAGCCATTTCACAAATAAGATAACAGACATCCAGCTGGTAAGTGGCAGAGTTAGGTGTGGCCCCAGAGCCCCCGACGCCCCCCGACACCCCCTGACCCCCAAGGCAGTATGTTTGCCAGAGCTGGGAGGGATCCTGTTGATCCATAGCTGGGCAGGACCCCCATTTATGTTACACCAGACAAGGGCTCAGTCTCTCCATAGAAAGCCCCTCCACAGCCACGACCGGCAGAACACACGTCAAAATTTGGACACCACGTCGATCAGTCCACAAGCATTTATTGATCCCTTACTACATTCAGGTACTGTGAACGTCATAGGAGGATTGGGTAAAGGAGCTGAAGGAGGGGAATTAGCTCAACTCGCTCCCTGGCATGGGGCCCCATCCTCCCCCGCTGCTGGGCCCCATCGGGGCCCCCACTTGCCAGCACCTCACTCTGTTTGCTCTTCTCTATGAGAAGGAAAACTTGGAGGAAAGGGACTGGCTTGGTTTCTTGTGTTTGTATACACAGCCCTTCACTTACAGCGCCCAGCACATGGTGGGTCCTTAATAAGAATAATAACCAACACAAAAAATAATAGCTAACACATATATGTCCCTTTAAGGTTTGTGAAGCACATTTGAAATATCACATCTGGGAGGGAGGTGCCATTCTTATCCACACTTTACAGATGCAGAAACTGAGGTAAACAGCAGTTAAGTGACTTGCCCAGGGTCACACACTAGTAAGGGTCTAAAGCTAGATTTGAGCTCTGATCTTCCTGACCAGGCCCAGCTCTTTATGCTTTATGCTAATAACTACCTTTAATAAGTTCTTCCTTCCTTCCTCCTCCCTCCCTCCCTCCCTTCCTTCCTTCCTCCTTCCTTCCTTTCCTTCCTTCCTTCCTTCCTTCCTTCCTTCCTCCTTCCTTCCCTCCTTTCCTTCCTTCCTCCTTCCTTCCTTCCTTCCTTCCTTCCTTCCTTCCTTCCTTCCTTTCCTTCCTTCCTCCTTCCTTCCTTCCCTCCTTTCCTTCCTTCCTTCCTCCTTCCTTCCTTCCTTTCCTTCCTTCCTCCTTCCTTCCTTCCTCTTCTTCCTCCTTCCTTCCTTCCTCCTTCCTTCCTCCTTCCTTCCTTCCTTTCCTTCCTTCCTCCTTCCTTCCTTCCTTCCTTCCTTCCTCCTTCCTTCCTTCCTCCTTTCCTTCCTCCCTCCTTCCTTCCTTCCTCCTTCCTTCCTCCTTCCTTCCTCCTTCCTTCCTTCCTTCTTCCTTCCTTCCTCCTTCCTCCTTCCTTCCTTCCTTCTTCCTTCTTCCTCCTTCCCTCCTTTCCGTTTTCTTCCTTCCTTCCCTCCTTTCCTTCCTTCCTCCCTCCCTTCCTTCCTCCTTCTTTCCCTTCCTTCCTTCCTTCCTTCCTCCCTCCTTCCCCCCTTCCTCCCTTCCTTCCCTCCTTTCCTCCTTCCTTCTCTTCCCTCCCTCCTTCCTTTCCTTCCTTCCTTCCCTTCCTTCCTTCCCCTTCCCCTTCCCTTCCTTTCCTTCCTTCCTTCCTTCCTTCCCTTCCCTCCCTCCCCTTCCTCCTTCCTCCTTCCTTCCTTCCTTTCCTCCCTCCATCCCTCCCTCCTTCCTCTTCCTTCCTTTATTTCTTCCTTCCTTCCTTCCTCCTTCCTTCCTTCCTTCCTTCCTTCCTTCCTTCCTTCTTTCCTTCCTTCCTTCCTCCCTCCCTCCATCCCTCCTTCCTTCCCTCCTTTCCTTCCTTCCTTTCCTTCTTCCTTTCCTTCTTTCCTTCCTTCCTTTCCTTGCTTCCTCCATTCAGATGCCGATTGACCTTGCACAGATCACTCCCCCAGTGGGGGCCTCAGTCTTCCTCTCTGTCGTCCTGCCAGTGCCAGTCACCTCCTGGGCCAGTGGGAGAGGAGCACACCGCACAAACGTGTCACATGGTCCCTATGTCTCTGAGGCAAGAGCCAAATACAGGTTTTCCTGATGTTTGGTCCGGGATTCTGCCTGCAACCTTCCCTGGCCCAGATGAAGAGATTAGACACACTTGTATTTGAGCATTGCCTGACAAAGCCTCTCAAGATATTCTAGTGGAAAAAGAGGAGAGATGGGAGCTGGAGTCAGCCCAGTGACCTGGGCTGGGAGAGTCCTCATTGACAAAAAGATGCTTCATGGACCTGAGAAGAGAGGGGGGTGCCTGAGGGACCCCTCCCTCTGGAGGAACATTCTTATCAATGAGGTAAAAAAAGGTGTATTTATCAGATTTGCAGATAACACAATGGATAACATCCAACCAGGATAATTTTTTTTTGGCTTTTTTGGAGGACAACTGGGGTTAAGTGACTTGCCCAAGGTCACGAACCTAGTTTTTGTGTTAAGTGTCTGAGGCTGGATTTGAACTCAGGTCCTCCTGACTCCAGGGCTGTTGCTCTATATTCACTGTGTCACCTAGCGCCCCAGGATAAATTCTTAAGATTTCTTAGGCTTAAGAAATGGGCTCCACAATGACAAGCTAAGGAGACAGCAGGGCTAGACAGTAATTTCTCTGAAAAACGATCTGGGGGTTATAGTGGACAGCAAGCTCAGTGTAAGTCCCCAGTGTGCTGTGGTGGTCCCCACAAGATGATTGGACCTTAGCCTGGGTTAGAAGAGACAGGAGGTAGTCAGGTTGATCTGGGCCTTGGGTCAGACCAAATCCCAAGAATATGCTTGGTTTGGATTCCACAGTCTAGGAAGGACGTTGCTAAACTGGGAAAGACACAAAGGAGAGTCCCCAGGCTGGGGAGGGACGTGAGAATCCAGGGAAGTGGCCAGAGAGGTTTGGCCTGGAGAGAAGGCCCACGGGTTGTGGCTTTGTCGGAGGCCTCAAAGGTCTGTCACATGGACGAAGGATCCAGCTTGTTCTGTTGGGTCCGGGTGACAGAGCCAGGGGCAAGGGGCAGAAGGGCGGTCTTTCTGGGAGGAAGCCCTTCCCCACAGTGAGGCAGGATGGGCTTCCTGGGGAGGGGATGGTTCCCTCTCCTGGGAGCTTTCCATGCTGAGACTGGACAGCCACTTTTCAGGGATTCTGAGTCAGAGGTGGGTCACACTGGGTACCAAGTCCCTGATTCTGTGATTCCTTCCAGTGCTGACCTCCAGTGAATCACCGGCTTTGGAAGGTGTTCAGGGCTCCCTTGGAGAGAGCTGGGGCCTCAGAGCAGGAACGTGGGGAGTCACAGATCACAGGCCATTGGAACAGGAAACAAGCTTAATCATCACCCTACTCAACCCACTCGTTTGGCAGGATGCGGAAACAGGCCCTAGAGGGGATGAGAGAAGGGACTTCACACAGTCCAGCAGCTTCCCCTTGGGGTCATCGAGGCCTGACTCCCTATCCAGTGTCCCTCCCCCTTCTCTGCTTCTCCCCAGCCAAGGGAGAGAACACCCACCCACCCCTTCCATCATACAGGCCCAGAGAGAGTAAATGGGAAGTAACCTTGAAGGAAAAGAAGCCCTGGGAGTGTGGAAGAGGATGGAGGGACCAGGAAAGGCAGAAGCTGAGACCCCTTAACTTGAGCCCCTGCTTTGGCCCCTCTGGGGCAGCCGCTTGGTCCCAGATCTCTCCTGGCTCCCCAGCCTCCTCCACTGTGCTCAGGCCTGGCTGCCCACCTCTCAGAGAGACACCTCTGGCCCCCATTCTTGGGGCTGGGGATTTCTTTGGGCGAGTCCTGGTCTGTCAGCTGCCCATCACAGCCCTTCCCCCTTCCCTTCTTCTTCCGACAGGAATGTAAGGAATCTCCCTGTCTCCTGGGATGGTCCCTCCAGGAGGCTGCCCTCTCTCCCAGCCATCCATCAGCCAGGCTCTCCAAGAATGCTCCCGCTCCTGGCACCACAGGGGCTCAGCCTCCAGGGGGGCCTGGGAAGATCCAGCTAATCCTTCACTCATTTATCAGGGATCCCACAGAAATATGACCCCAGCCCCAAGAGTCAGCCTGTCCCAACCTGCTGCTGCTGCCAAAGGTCCCAAGAGGGGGTGTTGTGGAGACTACAGCAAAGCAGCCCCCCAGGCTCTACAGAGATGTGGGGATGGGAGGAACAGCCCCTGGGAAATCCTAGCTGTGGAATCCCAAGGTTTCTTATGACTTGTGTGACCTAGGTCCAGTCCCTTCCCTCCCTAAGCCTCAATTCCCTTGTCTGTAGAATGGAGGGGGCTAGAAGGGAGCCCAGAGGCTGATTCAGTCTGCTGTATAACACCCTATGACAAGTGGGCACCCAGCCTCTACTTAGCACCCTCCAGGGAGGGGAAGCTCACTGCTTCATAGAAGGGTCCATTTCACACTGGGACAGCTATCACTAGGAGGAAAGTTTGCCACCTCAGCCTAAAGAGGCCCCTTTGGGGCCTCTGAGAACAAGCCCAATCCCTTCTTCCCATAACGATCCTTTAGCTTTCATGTCCCCCTTTGAGGCTCCCCAGATCCTTCCAGGGATCTTTCCGGGCTGATCCAGGTTGGCTTTCCTCCCGGACACCCTGCACCCTTTCACCGGCTCAATCATCCTGACTGACACTGAAAGCCACACTCTAGACCAGAGCTTCTTAAATTGTGGGGCAGCCATAAAAAGTTCTGAGCCGGCACTGACCAAAAACAAATTCAGAATCAAAGGTTTAAGGAATCCAGGGCCCTTCTGGCAGCGCTTTGGGTCATGCAGCAAGGTGAGAAATGGAGAACGCTGAGGAGCCCTGCTCTAGACAGATCTGCCGAGGGCAGAGGACAGGGGACCAGCGTCTCCCCGTTCCTTGAAGCTCTGCCCCACTTAGGGCAGCCCAGGATCACATCAGCTTCTTCAGCTTCCACATCTCCCTGCTCTCTTGTGTTGAGCTGGTGGCCCACTAAGGTCCTCAGATCTTTTCCAGACAAACGGCTGTCTAACTGTGCCTCCACAACTCAGTGTGTGACCCTGGCATGCTCCTTTCTCCATTCTGGGCCTGTTCTGAAAACTGGGGGAATTGAACTTCCCAATCATTAGGAATTCCATTGCTGTTGTGGACCTCCCCCCCAAACATGGTTGCATTAGTTTGTTTGCTCCAGCAGCTGTGTAGATGATGGAGAAGGGAGAGACCGTTAGGAGGCTCTGACAACAGTTCAGAAGAAAGCCTGAATTAGGGTAGTGACCAGAGCACTGAGGAGATGAGATCAGCCCCAAGTGACCCTTTCATTTTACAAATGGGGAAACTGAGGCACAGAGAGTTTCAGTGACTTGTTGGAGGTGACAAGACCAAGGGAAGCATCCACAGGAAGACCTCGCAGAAGGGCCTTTGGAGGCTCTAAGCCCAGCCACCCCTGGGCAGCCGCTTCTCTCCAGAAGCCACAAACCTGAGGGAAGACATCAAGTGAGGGGATCTGCCATCTCCAGAGGCAGACCATTGTGCTGGCACCGAGCTCTTGGGCTGGGAGGCTCTTTCTGACTTGGAACCTCTGCTAGCCTCTGGGCCTCACTCCTGCCTCTGACCCCTGGGGCCACACAAAACAATTGAGGCCCCCTCCTCCCTGGGACACCCAAGCTCTCTGGCTCTGGGCAACTCAACCCAATAAAAAAGCCTGGAATCCTGCCCTGGACAGAGCCTGTCCTTTGTTCTGAGAGAGGTACCAGGATCAGGGAGCCCAGAGTCTGCTGATGGACCTGAGCAACCCAAGCTGAACCAGCCTCCTCCAGGGAGTCTCCCCAGATCCCCTGCCCCCCCCCCCAACATGCTCTGCTCACCTCTCTCTCCTGTGTCGATCCTGGAATATTGGGATTCTCAGGTAGAAGTGTTAATCTTCCCCTTCCTCCTAGACTCCAAAGCCCCATTGACATTCTCCCTCACAGTTTGACTTTGGCCCCTAGGTTTCAGGTCTGTGTGTGTGTGTGTCTGTGTGTGTGTGTGTGTGTGTGTGTGTGTGTGTGTGTGTGTGTGTGTGTGTGTGTGGAGAGAGAGAGAGAGAGAGAGAGAGAGAGAGAGAGAGAGAGAGAGAGAAGAAAGGAGAGAGGTGTGGAGGGGGCAGATGGGGCCAGATGACAAGAGGCCCTGGAACCTGGGAGAGGATGGAGCTGGGCTCTCTCCTGGGGCTCCTCACCCAAAGCCAGTGGGCCTCCAACACCCTCCACCAGATCCTTCTTTCTCTCTCTTCCCAGAGGAGGCAACCAGCTCCTGGGGAGGGCACCTTTCAGGCTGAGACTCACAGAATCTTAGAAACCCAAAGACTCCAGAATCCACAATCAGAAAATCTCTGAATCTAAGAATTCAAAATTCCAGATGCCAGGGATACGGAATTCCAGATCTGGGAGGACAGACTCTGGAGCTTTTCACTTCCAGTCCATACTTAGAATGTTTTTTCAGGCAGGGATCTAGCTGGGCACGCTCCCCAACACAGCCTCCCTTCATGTACCAGCCCCTCCCCATCATCCCCACCACCAGCTTTTCAGTCCTAGCTCAGATCAGCTCCTCCTTGCTCTCCCTGTCCTTCAAACCCCTCCAAAGCTTGCTGCTTCATTGCGTTGGCTAGCTTGGAGCTGATCTCTGGCCTCTCTAAGGCCTCCTGGGTCAACATCTTCATTACTGGAGGAGGAGTCTCTGGAAATGGCCCAGAGATGGGCTTTGAACCCCCTCAGCTCTGACAGTCTCTGTTCTAAGGTCCCTCCTGGCTCCATCATCTTGAGCCTGACCCCCTGACAGAGGCCACATCCAGGTCACTGACCAGAGGCCAGAGGAAGCTGCACCTGAGGTATGTGTGGGTTTTTCAGCCAGGAAGGAGGGAGCATCCTCTAACTTGAGAGCAGGACTGTGCCTCTGTTCTCCTGGTGTGCTACACAGTGTCTGGTACACAGAAAGTGCTTAATAAATGCATAGCACCTGAATGACTGATCCCATAAGTGAGCGAGGAGGCTGGCTCACAGCAGCACGGGGCTGAACAGCCCATTTTCAAGGTGAGTATCAATGCCTTTTCAAGCCAGAATGGCTTTTCTGCCTCATTCCCTTCTGGCCATATGGCTCAGTTAAAGTGACCAGTCCAGCTGGAGAGAGCCCTCTGAAATGGCAGGACTCCCATTGGCTGCCTGGCATGCCTTGTGGCTCCACGCTCCTCCCCCATCTGGCACACTGCCACCTTATGATTTATGGAAATGAAGCAAGCTCACGCAGATGAAGAGGGAAAACATTTTTCAACACCACAAAAATGAGCAGAAATTCTGTTTTGTCATAACCGAGCCTGGAGGAAGAAGCAGCCAGCCAGGGGAGAAGTCCTCGCCCGACAGACCTGGAAGGTACCCGAATGCCAATGACTAGTCACCTCTGCCAAGCAGAACAGGAACAGCCCCCAGAGAGAGAAACTCAAAGAACCATGAGGAAGAAGGGGACAATCCCTGGACAGCTGGGCTGCTGCAGGGCCACAGGAGCTGGGAATAAATGTAAAGTCTTCCGCCTTGGTCCAAAAAGTCAGCTTCAAAATGGAGCAAGTGTGGTTGGACAGAGCTCTGGGGGTTTAGTGGACTGAACCCCGACCAGGCCTGCTATGGGCTGGGCACCATGCAAAGGGCTGAGAAGAGCAGTAAGTCAAAGGCAGTCTAAGGAGGAGGCCCATACCACTTCAGTGCAAGTCCTCCTTGTGGTCCTCAGCAACTCATCTGTGATGTCTGGAATGCTGCTAGTCCCTCCAGGTTGGCAGATTGCAGCCCATCCTAGAAGACTTGCCCACATCTTCTAGAGAGCTTGTTGCCTTGGGTCTGCCTGGGCCTTCCTCCATTCTCCCTTGGCATCCCCAGGATTCCCTGGAGTGCCCTGACTGCCAGTCAGGTGTCTCGTCCCAGACCCAGGATGTCATATTTTCAGATCCCACAACTCTTTGCCGAGATGCCTCCTCTGTAGTCGCCAGCTTGTGGGAGGGCACTGATGCTTAATGTATTAAGGCTTCATGAGCAGAGGCCAAGCTTCTGGAGTGGGGAGGAGGCTGGCCTCGACCCAGACTGCCCTGGATCAAAGCTGGAGCTTAGGCAGTTTGGGGGCCGGGAGGACAGTGGGGAACAGCTGGGGAGCACAAGAAAAAAGGAATTCAAGTCTGGACCTGGGAGAAGGAGCTGGAAAAATGGAAGAAGTGGTATCAGGAGGCGACACCTGTGCCCAAGTGCTGGAAAGGACTGCTTGTGCCAGCTAACCTTTACCTAGCCCTCGCCGTGGGCTGGGCTCCGTCCTGAAGCAGTTACAGTGATGGCCTTACTTGGTCCTCACAGCAGCCTACCAGATAGGCCCTATTTTTACCATTATTCCTTTTTCACAGATGAGGAAGCTGAGACAAACAGAGGTAAAGTGACTTGGCCAGGGTCACACAGGTGTGAAATGTCTGAGGCAGGATTTGAACTCAGGTCTTCCTAATGCCAGGCCTGGTCTCTAGCCATGTGCCACCTGGCTGTTGGGGAAGAGAAACCACTCTTGTCCTGCTTAGCTCCAGAGGGTAGGGCTTGGGGGGAGGGGGACAAAATCCGAGGCCAGAAAGTTGGGCTTGGAGTCAGTGACCCTGGGAAAACCACTGAACTTCTCAGCCTCAGTTTCCCTCCCTGTAAAAACCAGATAAGAAGATGCAGGCTCTTTCCTCACAGATTTGCTGGGAGTCTCAGCTCACGGGAATGTGTTTGCAGACTTTAAAGTGTTATCTCGATGTGTGTGGGTAGGAATAGGGAGAAGTCTAGGCCTGTGGTCTCATTCATAGTGGAAAATGCCCCAGTAAGGAAGCTTGCTCTAACAATGCAGGTCCTTCCCTGAGTCTTAGAGCCTAAAGCACAGGGTCACCCAAGCAGGACTTGAACTCACAGCTTCCTGGCTCCCAGATTAGCACTCTACTCACCGCAGGACTGTCATTAGCCCTACTACCACTGCTTCCAGGTTCTGAATACTCAAGTCAGTTAGCAGATCAAGGGGGTAGAGAGCCCTGGACTTGAAGGCAGGGAGAACTGAGTTCAAATCCTGCCTGAGACACTTACTAGCCACATGAACCTAGTCACAGCTTCCTCATTTGTAAAATACAGATAGAAAAGCAGCTGTTTCTAGAGTTGGGAAGAGAAGCTGCTTTGCCAACCTGAAAAGTCCTCAGAAAGTCTGGCGATTGGTTAGATTATGACAGAGACCTTCACCCTGGGATGGCTTCTGGCCAGGAGCCAGCAAGGCCCTTGGAGACCACCAGCCTCCTCCGGCCACAGATGAGAGGCTGAGGCCAGATGAATACGGTGGGCAGCAAGTGGGACTCAGCCCCAGATCTCCTGTCTCTGTCTGTCTTTGTCTTTGTCTCTGCCCTTCCTCTCTGTCTCTCTCTGTCTCTGTCTCTGTCTCTCTCTGCCTCTCTTTCTCTCCTCTCTCTCTCTCTTTCTCTCTGTCTCTCTCTCTCTCTTTGTCTTTCTCTGTCTCTCTGTCTCTGTCTCTGTCCCTCTCTGTCTCTCTCTGTCTGTCTCTCCCTGTCTCTTTCTCTTTTCCCTTTTATAACTAACTCACTTTCCTCTTCTAAGCAATCCCTATGTTAAAAACAACAATTCGAGATGGAAGGACCCTAGTGTGTGCCCATAATTTCGTGGTAGAGAAAACCAAGGCCCACCGAAGGTAGGGATGTTTCCAGGGTCACACAAATTGCATGGAATTGAGCCGGGATCCCCACATTCAGACCCAGGGCTCTTTCCACTGGCACTAACCAGGCACTGGGACTCACACCAGAGACAGGTAGAGAAGGCTAAGCTCTGCCATGCTGGCTGTCAACCCCAAAGCAGCAGGAGCAGCGCCAGCTCTCTGAGGACTGATGGGCAGGGGATGTTTCCTGGAGGAGGGAGGCCTGGGCAAGGCCTTGAAGGATGGAGCCTTCTTATTGTGGGCAATGATGGTCAGGACCGCACTGACTTCTCAGTCTGCCTCTTCTGGAGTGTGCCTAGTCTGAGATTGGGGCAGGCATCCATCAGGGGAATAAATGTTATGGTTGGAAATATTTGCTTTTGACAGACCTATTTGTAGCAACTAAGCGAAGGCCTGTGGGTCTGCTCTGGCCTCCCTCCCCTCAAATGTGAGGCTTCCCAGGACTGCCCAGGTCAAAGCCCACCCCCTACCCCCAGCCCCCAGCTGGAGCCACAATGGTGGGAGCTGAAATCCACACAAAGAGACTCTTCTTTGGCCAAAGACCCCAAGGGTCAACGGGAGCTAAAATAGGAACCATGTGGAAAATGGTTCCCTTCTGGGCCATAATTGTTCTCTCCCCAGAGTCTCCCCCAGGAGCCAGGACCAGTGGGGGTGGGTTGGGGAAGGGAGGCACACAGGGAGAGAAAGAAATGGAGGAAGAGAAAAGAAGGATGGAAGGGGAAAGGTGAGAAAGACAGAGAGGGTAGTGAGAGAGAAAGACAGAAGAAACAAGAAAATAAGAGGAGGTGGTGAGAGAAACAGAGAGAAGGGGTACAGGGAGAGTATGGGGAGAGAAGGGGAGGAAAGGAAGAATGGAGAGAAGCAGAGGGAAAGAAAGAGAGAGACGGAGGAAGACAGCTAGAAAAAGGGAAACAGATAGCAAGGATGTGGAAGAGAAGCAGGAGGAAAAGTGGGGGCTTCGAGGAAGACACGGGGGCCACAGGCCCATACAGGAACAGGACCTGCATCTACAGCCTGAGCCGTGAGGGCATGTGCTCAACAGGGATGCCGGGGAGTGGGCTGTGGGCTCGTCTTCTGTTCTCCCAGTGGAAGAAGGAGGCGAAAGGGAAGAGCAATGCCTGCTAACTGAAAAGAAAGAAATCTAATTACAAAAATAAATTAAATTGGGAGGAAAATAAGAAAAAGGAGGGAAAGTAGAGTAGAAAGAGGGAGGAAAAAGAAGATAGAAAAATAGGGAGAGACAGAAAGAAAAAGAGAAAGGGGAGAGAGGAAGAAAGGGGAGTGGGAGAGAAAGAGAGAGCAAAGGAGACAAAGAAAGAGGAGGGGGAAAGGATGGGAGAGAGATAAGATGGGAGGAGAAAGAGAGAGAAGGAAAAGAGGGTCTGACCAAGGCAGAGAGGAGCTGACTGTCCCCCCTTATTAGGGATGTCCAACTTGGGGCAGGGACAGAAGTGCCCAAGGGCATCTGGCTGAGATCGAGGCCCATCTCAAGAGAAGCTAAGGCTTTGCCAGCCTCATTGGTAGAGAGGGGGCTCTGGTTTGGGGGTCCAGGACCTAGAGTCTCTCCTGCCTTGGCTTCTTACTAGTCATGTGCCCTTGGGAAAGTCAGCTCCCCTCTCTGTGCCTTTCTTTCTTCATCTGTAAAATGGGGTTGCTGCCACCCGTACTCCCTCCCTGGCCAGGTTGCCGCTGCCCTTTTGGCTATCTGACTGGCATCCCAATGGCTGATTAATGGTAGTGACTATGAAAAGGCTGGTACCACATTTCTGTCTATTTCTCCAAAACTCATCTGGTCTCTGCCACAAGCCAGGGAGATTTTGTCAGTAAATGCATTGCTCTCTCTCATTCAACCAAGGTCACACAGGTAACAAGGACCCAAGTCAGGATTAGAACCCACGTCTTCTGCCTCCAAATTCCATACAGGTATATCTCAGAAATATTGTGGGGCCAGTTCCAGGCGACTGCAATAAAGCAAATAAAGCTAGTTCCATGAAATTTTTTACTTTCCAGGGCATATAAAAATTATATTTACACTATACTATAGTCTCTTAAGTGTGGAAATAGTATTATATATATGTATATCTTAATTGCATATATATGTATATCTTAATTTTAAAATACTTTATTGCTTAAAAGTACCAGTGATCATTTGAGCCTTTAGGGAGTTGTAATCTCTTGCCTCAATGTCGATGGCTGCTGATTAATGAGGATGGTGGATGCTGAAGGCTGGGACAGCTGTGGCAATTTCTTAAAATAAGACAATGAAGTTTGCCACATTGGTTGACTCTTCCTTTCACTTGAACACTTCAAGGTTATGGTAGGGCTATTCATTGACCTAATTTCAATATTGTGTCTCAGGGAGTAGGGAGGTCCAAGGAGAGAGGAGGGGGTCAGTGGAGCAGTCAGAACACACAAATTTATGGATTAAGATCATCATCTTATACGGGCACGTTCATGGTGCTCCAAAACAATTACAATAATAACAACAAAGAGCATTGATCACAGATCACCATAATAGACATAATAATAATGGAAAAACTTGAAATACTGCGAAAATTAACAAAATGTGACTGAGAGACATGATGTGAGCACATACATACTGTTGGAATAATGGTGCCAATAGACTTGCAGGACACAGGGCTGCCACAAGCCTTCAATTAGTGAAGAACACAGTATCTGTGAAGCACAATAAAACAAAGTATGCCTGTACTCTTTTCTCACTACCATGCAGCCGATGATAACATATTCTGTTTAATAACCCAGTTCTCTAAATATGAATATCAATCAATCAACAAGATTTATTTACAAACCTACATGACTGGGAGAATGATGGGGCCTTCTACAGTAATGAAAAAGTTTGGAAGAGGGAAGGGTTTTGGGGGAAAGATAATGAGTTCTGTTTTAGACATATTAGATTTGATATCCAAAAGGTGGGTGGATGTGCTAGACTGGAGCTCAGGAGAGAGATTAGGCCTAGATAGAAGTAGATAATCATCTGCAAAGATATAATAATTAGGCCCAATAGAACTGATGATATTACCTAGCAAAACAGCATGGAGGAGGAGAAAAGAGAGCCCAGGACAGATCCTTGGAGGACATCTGGCATAACAGTCCAACAAAGATCCAACAAAGAGTCAGTGAGTCAATAAACATTTATTAAGTGCCTACATTGTGCCAGATACTGTGATAAGAACTGAGGATACAAAAAGAAGTGAAAGATAGTTCCTGCCCTCGAGGAGCTTGCAGTCTAATGGGGAAGACAACAAGCAAACAAATATGTACAAACAAATTTAACATAATCTGGAGGCATCAACAGAGGGAAAACTCTGGAACTGAGGAACTGAGATAGGTTTCCTATAGAAGGTTGAATTTTAGTTAGAAATTAAGGGAAATCAGTAGTCAAAAGTAGAGGAGGGAGAGTATTCCAGGCATGGGAGACAGAAAGACAGAGAAAATGCAGGGAGTTTCAAGATAGAGGATCTTGTTCATGGAACAACTAGAAGACCAGTGTCACTACATGGAAAAGTACATGTTGGGGAGTAAGGTATAAGAAGCCTGAAAAGGTAGGAGGGGGCTAGGTTAGAAGGTTATGTCAAATAGAATTTTATATCTGCTCCTGGAGATGATAGGGAGCCACTAGAGTGTAAAAAGGGAGTGATGTATCTAGACCCACATGTAGCAGCAAGCACCCCAACATCCCCAGGGTGGCTGCCAACACAGGTTCTTAGATCTGCTTTTCTAAAGGAAAGCAACTCAAAACATGTTAACAAGCTTACTTTAAGCAATCAAACATATATCATTTACCTAGTTCAGGGGGAAAAGGTCAGCACCCCGAACTTCAGAGTATACAGGAAGAATTTACAAGACAGAGAAACAAACAGATCAAGCAGACAGGCTTCCAAATTGTACAACCATTACATCCATACCAAATCACAGTTAGCAGAGAGGGAAGCATCAACATCTGGGTTTTCAAAGGCGGGGGGGGCTCTCAACAGCTTCCCAGAGTCTCATCTGGTCAAATCACACAACACTTCTCAAAGTGAGCCCCAAAGCAAAGCCTCACATCAGGGATTATATAACCTTCTCCTGGCTCAGAGAATGTAACAACCCTCTTGACCCACTGCCCAATCACACAGCATCAAGGTGTAGGCATTCCTGAAAACCAAGCCTCCTACCACAGGCTCCATGTGACCACATTCAGCCTATTAGGTGACAGAGTATATTTTCAAATCTAGGAAGGTTCTCAGAGTCTCTTAAGCCCATCAAAGGGCCTAGGGGCAGGGAAGATCTTTAAATTTGCACTTCCATTACACCGAGCTTTAGAAAGATTAATTTGACTGCTGACTAGAGGATTGATTGCAGTGAGGAGATACTCGAGGCAGGCAGATCCACCAGTAGCTATTGCAATAATCCAGGTTTGAAGAAATGAGGGCCTACACTAGAGTGGGGGTAGTGTTAGACGAGAGAAGAGGGCTATGAGAGAGATGCTGCAGAGGTGAAATCTATGAGAGATACTGCAGAGGTGAAATCTACAAGAGATGCTGCAAAAGTGACATCAACCAGATGTGCTTCAGAGGTGAAATCAACAAGAGATGCTGCAAAAGTTAAATCAACCAGAGTTACTGCAGAGGTGAAATCAATAAGAGATGTTGCAGAAGTGAAATCAACCAGAGATGCTACAAAAGTGACATCAACCAGATGTGCTTCAGAGGTGAAATCGACAGGCCATGCCAACATCTTAGATATAGGAGATGAGAGAGAGTGAGGAGCCCAGGATGACTCTTAGGTTGTGAGTCTGGAAAGTCAGGAGTGTTCTCTATAGTAATAGGGAAAGTAGGAGCAAGAAAGATTTGGGAGGAAAGGGGTAATCAGAGAGGTAGGATGAAAACCTGGAGAACAATGGTGGGTTCTTAAGTGGAGTTAGAATGGCTATTTGGCAGAAATCTTGTAGAGATTCTTTTTCAGATCCAAGCTGATATAGAAAACTAAGGGAAACATTTAAATATGAAAAAACAAACAGGTATATAAGGGAGGCATGAAGGCCAGGAGAAAAGGGCATAGCTTTTTGCAGGTCAGAGAGAAAGGAAAGATGTTCTCCAGCCTTCACAGAAGGTTGGGAACCTGGATCCAAGGCTTACACAGGAGTTTGCTGTGATGCAGCTCTTTGTAGAGCCGATAACAAAGTTTGGGCACATGCTACTGTGTGAAGCCGAAGCGATGAGACAGAGCCAAGGACTTACAATACTGCAATATGAACACACTGCAGTCATTGCCATTATTTTGTCTGCCCACTTTCATCCTGAAGTAACCCTTCTGAGGTCCCTCAACTCTAACGTTCAGTAATCTTGTATATTATCATCATGATTACTATTTGATAACTTGTTGAATAAATGAGTGAGTGAAGGGAAGACACAAAAGACAAAGAGGTTAAAAAATAGAGACACTGGAATCCAACAAGACAAACTTTGTCTAATAACAAGAATGGTAACTCCCACTTCTGTCTCACTTACACTAGCCTCACGGTCACTCCATAAGTAAATATGTATTCTTATCCCCGTCTTATACATGAGGAAATTTAAGCTCAGGGAGATCAAGTGACTTTGCTCATGGTTGCATAGCTAGGAGTGATCAGCATTGGAACTCAAGTTTGACCATTCCACAGAGCTCCCTTTATAAGGAGTGAAGCCCTGGGGTTCATTTCACAGTTATTATAGATAATTGTGATTTATATACACTGTGGGGCTCAGCCATCCTTGGCCTGGCCCCTGGTCCCCTGAACTGGCTGGGAACCCCAAAGAAAGGAGGTGCATTATTGCCTCTATCAGAGCCCTGAGCAGTTGCTCCTAAATGACTTAGATCCCTGTCATTGTGGGAAGGAAATGAGCCTGAGCTGGTGTCAGAGGCAGCCCTGACCACCAAGGTCCAAGATCACCTTGAAGAGAAGGAAAGGTCCAGTGTGGGAGCTAGCTCAGTGTAAGAGAAAACCAGCTAACAATGGAGCCTCAGGAGGTGCCAGGTTCCCCCCACAAAGGAAGCCTTCCTTCAGAGCTGGGAGATGTCTTATCAAACATGTTACAGAAAGTCATTTCAACTCCTGCCTCATCTCCTGCCAGGGCTTGTACCCAAGAAAAGTGAACCAAGTCAGGTCCCTCCAATGTGAGAGAAGGAAGCCTTCTCTGCCTTGAGGAAAGTGATGAGGAAGGTGACGAAGATGACCATGATGATGACGACGATGATGGTGATAAGCAGTATCTATCTAGCAACTTAGGGTTTGCTAACTCATTTGAACCGCAGCCGCTTTACTGTTAAGGTGAGTGCCATTGTCATTCCTAGTTTATAGATGGGAAACTGAGGCAGAGCTAGGTTAAGTATTCCTGTCTCCAAGTCCTGAGATCTGGTCGCTGTGGTGTCACCTGGCTGTTGGATAAAATAAGAATTCCTACTGTACTAGGAATGAGAAAGACCTGAGTTCAAATCTGGCCTCAGACACTTAATAGCTATGTGACCCTGGACAAATCACTCAACTCCCGGCTGCCTCAGTTTCCTTCTCTGTAAAGTGAGGAAAAATGATAGCAGCGAGCTTCCAGGGTTGCTATGAGGACAAATGAGTTAGTCTTTGTGAAGCACTTTGCAACCCGTGGAGAGTTATCCAGTAAGAGGAGGGAAGTCGCCCATGCTTGCACCCCAGAGAGGCATTTTCTACCCAGCTAGAGCACGTGGCTCTCCTCCTCGGAGACTTCCCCCAACACAGACACCAGCTGAGACTCTCTCACCAGCTGGAGCCCCTCAGAAAGTGCCAGTGTGCGGGAGGAGCAGATGGCTTGTTATAGAAAGGCAACATCTGAGGGGTTTCAGAATCTGCTCCGAAGCCCTGCACGAGCTCCTCCCCTCGCCGGCAGGGAAGGTGTCCTCGAGGCAGCCGGGACTTCCAAGGTCGCTATCTCAGCGTCCACGACAGCCCTGCTTGGTCTTCCATGGAGGCGGTCAGCCCCTGGAGCCCCAGGTGCCCTGGGAACCACGAGGAGCAGCGAGGAAAACACGGGACATGCTCAGGCTGCTGGTCAACGCGGGGACCGAGCAGGACCGCGGCAGACGAGGATGACCTCGGCTTCTCATCAGAGAGCGGGAGAACGCAGAGCTCAGCGGGAGGGCACGTTAGCCGGAGCCCATGTGCCGACGTTTGCTTGCCCACTCTTATCCCTGCAAGGGAGTGTTCCATTGTTGGGGGGTCATCCTCAGGAAATGACCACGAGGCAAAGGGGGAAGGAAAACATCAAGAAAACGTGTAAAAGGAAAATTTAAAAATACAAGGACACGGTTAAGAGCTCAGGAATAGTTGCTGCCCTCCCTCTGCAACCACTTAGGGACGACACCTTCCCCCAGCTATACCCTGAAAGGGTCACAGTGGGAGATCAACCCCCGTCATCCCTCCCAGGTCTGACAATCCAGGGGCTGGATTCTTAGAACTCTCCAGATGGAGAGTGTTCTTCTGTGTTCTACGTTCTAAGATCCTTCCCAGCTCTGCCCTTCTCTGTTCTATGTTCCAAGGTCCCCCCAGCTCTGACATTCCATGTTCTCTGTTCCAAGGTCTTTCCCAGGTCACGTTCTATGCTCCCTGAGAGTAACAATTCCTTCCCTTGTGCAGGGAGCATTCACGCCTACAGCTTCAGGATTGTTCCAACCACCAAGTGATGATAGAAGGCTGAGCCATAAAGAAAAGCCCTCTGTGAACGAGTCTAGCTGTTCCGGGGGTCCCCCCCTTTCTGCATGTGCCTTCCTCAGATGGACTGCGCAGCGCCATTGACCCCGCCCCAGTGAGGCCAGCGACGCAGCAGGCATCCTTCTTGGGGCGGCGCATGTTCAGAAGGGGCCACCGCTGGGGTTCTCGCTGCATCTTCAGTTTTAAAGCTCTTCGTGTCTTTCAAGCGAAACGTCTTCTTTGGGCTACAGACTGATATTAGCACCTGTGGAGAAGTGGGAACGCGTCTGCGCTTGCATTCAGCGTTTGCATTTCATCACAGGGATCAGGCTCCATCAACACCTTTCAGTACTGACACCCCTAATTAAGGTAGGAAGTCAGGCTTAAGCTAACAGTCTGGGAAGCTCCTTTACTAGAACACAAGGTGCAAGCTCAGGAGGCCACAGTCTCACTGCCTTCTGGGCTCTGCAGACCCTGAGCTCAGCCTGGCAAGGGGCGCTTGGGGATTCGAGAGGACATTTAAAGAAGGACATTGACAAGCTGGGAAGAACTCAGAGGAGGGAGATCAGATTAGTGAGGGGACTGTAAGTCATCCCTGATGAGGACTGCCTAAAGGATCTGGGGGTGTTTAGTCTGGAGAGGAGAAGATTAAGGGGGACCCTGAGAACTGGGTTCGAATGTTGCTGGGCTGTCCCAGAGAAGGCACCAGGCTGGCTGCCTCTGTTTGGCCCCAGAAGATGGATCGGTCAGATGGACAGAAGTTGCCCAGAGGCAGAGTAAGGTTCGATATTAGTGCAAACTTGATCATGATTAGAGCACTCCATCCGGGGGAGGGTTGGGCGCCGGGCTTCCCCTCCCTGAGGTCTCTAAACAGATGAAGGTGGAAGGTTGAAGAAGGGATTCCTGCTGAGGCAGAGCTTGTCCTCACCGGCCTGAGGTCCCAGGGTTCTCTGGATTCAATACAGTCTTCTTTGCTTAGTTCCCAGCAGTCTCAGCTCCCGCTGAATTAAAACAAGTCTTTACCACATTCACAGTGTCAGGAAAAGCCCCCCAATGTCTATTTTTAAAATAAAATGGAATCAGAAAAGAAAAAAGAGGAGGCTGTGTCTCCCCTCCTAAACCCGATAGAAATCTCCAAAGATTTAAAGGCAGAACCTTACTACAAGGAAAGAATGGCCAGTGATATGCTGAAGCCAACTCACTCTGGCTGATAACTGGTTGTTAAACTTCAGTGTGAGCATCTGCCCTTTAGAAATCAGCTCTATAAAGAGACTTGCTTTGTCATTTTGTTGATTGGCTGTTCTTCAGAAAATGATGGAGAAGATGGTGATAGTGCTAATTAAACCTAGAAGTGTGTTGAATATATGGTCCCCCTCTGGAGAGTCAGTAGTTGGAACATTTACCAGCACAGCCCTGGGAATTGTTGTTCATCCTTCATTTTCACAGAGAACCAATGACATCATAGGTGATATCTTGAATTCAACATGGATTGGATTTAAGTGAGGCAAAGTTGTGCAAAGTCATCAGCCTCACTTTCTCTTCCAAAGTCACCAGAGTCCAGTGGCAAGACAAAGGTCAAGATGACTGCTGAATAGTGGCACAGTGCCTTAGGGTCAGGAAGGCCTGGGTTCAGGTCCTGCCCTGACTCATACACCAGTTATGTGTCTCTGGGAACAAAATTTAACCTCCCAGTGTCCCTGGAGACTCTCTGAGGCTGGTTGCTCAATGAAATCCTGAGTTGGAACAAAACAAGAACCAACATGTCTCCAGGATCTTCTCTGCAGAAGAGGCTTCCATGGATTCTCTTTGAGACACCCAGGGAAAGGCAAAGAGTTTAGTAAGTTTACCCTCTTAGCCTCTTCATCCCTGCCTGCAGAATTCCCATCTAGTGCTGGTTCTCATCTCTTTGCCCCAGCCCGAATTACTCATGTAGTAAATGCTCCTTAACTTGAACTCTGCTCCTTGGGTTTCCTCCATCATGCAGATGGGGGTCTGCCCAGCAGATTACCTGGCCATGATTGATGGGGATCCTCAAACAGGGACTGAAGGAGGAGCTTTAAGACATCTTCTCAGGACTTCTGGATGGGTCTGATGGCCATCATCATTTAGAAGGGCAAAGGACTGCACCATCAGAGGATAGCAAGAAGGCATTCAGGATCAAATAGCCAAGAACCTACACTCCTGGGGCCTCCCAGAAGAGCAGTCGAGGCCTAGGTCTCCCAGGGACAAGTAGCCACCTCTGCCTCTGAAAGCAGGATGCTCTGGGTTCATCAGATCTTCAGATCCAGCCTATGTAGCTGGGAGACCCTGTGGCTGCCTCCGTCTCCTCATCTCTAAAATGGGGATAATTCTAGCACTTGTCTCCCCGGGGTTTGGGTAAGGCTAAAATGCGATCCCATTTGTGACAAGCTTCAAAAACCTGGCAGCCATCATTAGTATGGCTGCTGTCTGCTGCTAACCCTAAATGCCTCCCACCCTGACCCTCAATGCTGGACACTCCCTGGAGGAAGCAGCCTCTCAGCCTCCAAAGAAGCCATTTTAGGAAGCAAAGTTTAGGAAGGTGCTGAGGAGCAGGAGAGTGTCCAGAGAGGGGTAGCCAGCATGGCGGAAGGCCTTGAGTCATGTGAGGATCAGAGGGACCTGGGACTTTTAAATTCGAGAAGTGAAGACACCTTCAGGCAGGAGCTGGGCAGCCGTTGGCCAGGTGTGTCAGAGTGGGAATCCCTTTCCTAGATCGGCCCAACTAGATGTGGTTGATGTTCACAAGAGGGCTGAGGGACACCAGCCCTCAGTGTCCTGAAGGAAGAAGCTGGGCCTGCCCCAGCCAGGATGAGAACCCAGGTACCCTAGCTGCCAGTCTGGGAGCTTCGACACAATGCCAAGGAGGGATTCTGGTAAATTCATCAGGTTTGCCAGGCTTGGTTTGCCCTGGGCCATCCTATCTCCCTTTCTACCTCCCTGCCCACCCCTGGAGCCCACCCCCATACACACACACACACACTCACACTCACACACTCACACGCTCACATTCACACACACCACACATACCCCATATACAGATACATATACACACATGCACATACAAACACACACTCACACACACTCACACACACACACTCACACATACCACACATACTCACATACATTCACACACACACACACACACACACACACACAAACACAAACACACAAAATGGTTTCTCAGTTAACCAGACCTCCATGCAAGGGAGTGAGGCAGGAAAAGCCATGATCTCTGCAGTTTCTAACCCACCTTCACGTTCTGTTCTGCTCAGAGGAATCACTTGCCATTGCCATCCCCACCAGAGAGCCTTCAGACCTCACCCAAAATAACACAGCTGTGAGTGCAGACTCTGACAGAGCCCGTGAAAGGCCTGGCCCATCGATAAGTCTGTTTTTAACCCTCAGATGCCTCATCTTCTGGGCTGATGTTTCCAGGTCCCTCGGACTTCTGAGCAGGAAAGGCACAAGCTGAGTGTGTGCCAGGTGGAAGAGAAAGCAGAGGCATCTTCACTCCTCAGAGATCTTGAGCAGTGGCAGGGCCGGGATGGCCCTGGCCAGATCTATCCTTTCTAGCACTGGGAGCCTAGCACCAAACAGGCCAGCCAGAAAGGAAGGCCACCCAGCTCATGCCAGACAAACCGGGCCCTCAAACGGGGCCAGACAGATAGAACCACTGAGGGTGTGATGGCTGGCCCTCTCTCCTCCTGGCCTGGTGAAATGGAGGGTTTCAGGGGAAACCAGAGTCTCCCAGAGGGAAGGAAGCTTGTGGACCAGCAACGGATCAGCCACAAAGCACACGATTGCTTGCTGCAGTGGTCCTAGCCACAGGTTGGGCGCTAAGGTTGAAATACAATAAATGAAGCCATCCCTCCTCCCAGCTCTTCCGTGAAGCTGCTTTCCCTAGACGAGGGTGTCTTCACCTTTCTTGTGCCCTGGACCCCTCTTGCAGACCCCCCATCTTCCAGAATAATGTTTTAAATGCATAAAATAAAGCAGATAGGATTACAAGGGAAACCAAATTCTATTGAAATATAATTATCAAAAAAATGTGAAGTTCACAGAGCACAGATTAAAAGTCCCTAGGAGCAAAGGTTAAGGTAGGGAAGGGGCCAAAAGGAGAAACATCAGGGCCGCTGGCGGGACCAGGCCAGTTCCCCTGTATAAAAGGCTGTGTTCTAAGTCTGGCCATCATGGCTGGCAGCTTTTTCTTCTTGTTGGAGTGGCCCTCAATGAATGGATCTTTCCAGAAACTTGCTGTATGTGCCAGGAGTTTCCTGGACCAAATGGGCAGACCATTGGGCAGACCACCGGAGGACCAGGAATCACGGGCCTCAGAACTGGGGGACTGCATAGAGATCAGATGGCTCCCAGTCCATTCTGAACCTGAACAAAAGTCCTCTGTCTGCCAGCTCAGGGCAGAAAGTGGCAGAGAGTGAGTACCCAGCCACAATGTCAGGGCAGGTCTCCTGCCTCCTGATCCCACCCTGTCACTCGGCCGTGCTGAGCTTGTGAAATGCCCAGTCTGTGCTGGGAAGGGTTCTCTTAGGCAGCCTCAGGATGCCTTGGATCATACTTTGGGTAGTTAAAAAAGTTAGTAATGTTGTGAATAAATATCCTGGGAAAGGCACATTGTTCTGACACCAGGGTAACAGGGCAGGACGGGGTCAGAGGACATGTGTTTGAATCCTAACATCAAAAGATCAAAGCATCTGAGCCTGAAGGCACCTTAGAAAGCCCTGCTCAATCTCCCCATTTTATAGATAGGGAAACTGAGTCCCAGAGTCCTCCTCAGGAGGAGGGGAGAGCAAGGCTGACATTATGGACCTCCGGTGGTTCAGCCACACAACCTCCAGCAGACCAAGAGGGCTCAGCTTTGTCTGGGAATGAAGGTCTGGGCTCTGAAGGAGCTGATCCTGCCTCAGGTGCAGGTAGACTGTCAGCTCTCTAAGGGCAAGCTTCGAAGTACTCAGCAGGGTCCAGTGCTTGGCACAGAGCAGACAGACACTTGTTGGCCGGAATTGGGCCCTCCCAGGCCAGGGCAGAAGCCTGTCCGACAACCCACCCACCTCCCCATTTGTTTTTGTTCGAATTCTCTTCTGCCAGAGTGAGGCCAAAGCAGGGGTCACTCAGCCAAATCGTGGGGGATTTTTCTTCTGACCTTTAATCCTTAGCCACGCATGACTTCCTACCCACAGTCAAAAGGGCAGAAGTAAAACCGAGGTCCCCCCACCCTGCTTTCTTGCTCTGGAAGGCTCCCCAAAGACCATTTACCTCAGCATGTGGGAGGCAGTGGCCCGTGGCCTGGGGGAGCTCACAGCCTGCTCCCCCTCTCTCCCTCACACACTAGAAGCCACCCCAGAGCCAAGGCCAGGGGTCACCCAGCCTCACAATGTCTCCTTTTTGACCTCAGCCAACGTTCTGACGCAGGGCAACCCCACTGGGCTATCACCAAGTCCCAGAGCCCTGTGTCAGAATGGTGTGAGCAGGGACATTGGCCGGGGGTGGGGGTGGGGGGGGGCTTTTCTAGCCCTGCTGCCGCCTTCCCGACTTACTTGTCTTCTCCCAGAAACTTCCAACCCTGCCAAGCAAGCTGAAAGTCAGGACAAGCTTCTGAACAGAAGCCTCTGACCAAAGACCGTGGGATCTGACCCACAGCTGAGACAGGGGCTGATCCTCTTTGGCCCCCCCAGGCTCCTGAGGAGGAACCCCAGCCCCTCCTACTTTGACACAGTTCTAATAGTCAGGAACGCTTTTCCTTACAATAGAGTCAAAACAGGTTCCCCTGTAACTTCAGCCAACATTTATTGAATGCCTAGTATTTGTGAGGGTCATGTCTAGGAAGACGAGGTGCCATGGAAAGTGACCCAGGCATCGCGAGGGAAGTCCCAGCCAGAGTTCCAACAAAGGTGGTCATTCTGATCTGGGGCCTGGGTCTCCCTTCAGCCCCAGACCAGTGCAGTCTCCCTTGGAGAATCTGCAATGATTCCAAGGAGATCGGCATAATCATCCACCCTGAAAAAGCAAAGTGGAAAAAAACACCCCTTCTCTGTATTAGGACATGAGCCAAATCAGAGAGCACTATGGGGCTGGCCCTTTGGGCCCCCTTTGTGGGAAGAGGAGAAGGAAAGCAAGCTCACAGGTGTTCTGGTTACCATGCAGACACTCAGGGACCCCAGGCTGCCACTGGATACCGGAGCCAACCCCTCAGACAGCAACATTCCACTGTCCTGGTGACGCTTCTCTGGCTGTCCCCATGGCTGGCTCTCAGAGGACTTGCTGCTTCAGGAGCCTCAATGGGCCATGGAAAGATGCACAGTGGGTGTAGTGGACAGGCCACCACCCTGCCAGTGGTGATCTGTGGGAGAGGAGGGATGAAAGAGGACTGGCTTTGGAGGTGCCCCTGGCAGCCCCCTGGCCTCTGCATCCCAGGCTCCTCCTCTGCACTGGGGGTGCCATGGGGCTGGACGAGAGGCCTGAGGACTGCTCAGCTCTGCCTCTGTGCTCCTGTGTTTGTGGCCAAAGAATAAGTGAAATAAGAACAGGCAGAAAAGCATGATCAGCACACACTTGTGAAGAGCCTACTGTGTGTCAGCCCTGAGGGAAGACAAAAGGGAAGCTGTCCCTGCCCCTTTAAGAGACTGGGCTCTCCCTGAGCACAGGGACGGCTCGTTTCTGTCTGTGTGGACTCCGCCGCCTGTGCTTGTCCAGGTGCCTTAGCAAACACTGGAAGGGGTGAGTGCTTGACGTCCCATCAGAGTGACACATGGGGCCCCTCTACCTACAGACAAATATAAGGTCATTAGTGGAAGAGGGGGTATAAGGAAGGGCCTGAGGCAGCATGGCCACAGCTGATGTTGATGGGAACTAGAATTCTAGAATTCTAGGAGCTGGTGGTAAGAAGGGAGAGCCTTCCAGGTGGGAGGCACAGCCTAGGCAAAGGCACAGAGATGGGAGATGAAAAATGTGCATGAAAACAGTGAACTGGCCAGTTGACTGGAAGGTGGAGTGTGTGAAGGGAAGCACCCCAGTAAAAAGGGTGGGACCAGCTGAGAAAGAGCTTCAGAAGCCAAAAAAGGTTTTCTATCCTGGAGGTAATAGGGAGGCCCTGGAGTTTTTAGGAGCGTCAGGCTGGCAGCTGGATTTGGAGGTGAAACCCTGCTTCTGACACTCACCAGCTCTGGAACCTTGGACAAGTCATGGGACCTCCCAGGCCCTCTGTTTCCTTTTCTGCAAAATCGGGATAATGATGGCACCTGTGTTTCAGGGTCATTGCATGAAGGGCTTTGCTGAATAACCGAGTCACCTCTTGCCTGACACCTCCCCCGGCAACCACGCATGCATCCACTTATGTGCCAGGAAGCCTCCTGAGGGCAGGGGCTGTATCTGCAGCCCAGAGCAGGTACATAATACAGTGCTCCCTGATTGATGAAACACTGGCCCCTCAGGATCTCTCAGATCCATAACTAGGGTGGGGCTGCAGGGCCTTTGTTCCCAGGCCCTGACATTTAGAGAGCTCAGGCATTTGAAATAATTATAGGAGATTGTGCCTTGTTAAAATTTGTTCTATTTACATTTTGACAGCACTTTCACTCCTTCCTGGGAGTAGAAACAACTGAGCTTAGCACATCGTTAGCAAGAATAATTAAACTGGGAAGGTACCAGATGGAGCGTCCCCTCCTCCTGTCCCCTCTCCAGCTGAGTTTCTTCCCAGCCCAGCCCCACCTTGCTCCCGCCCAGCAGGACCTCCGGGCTGGGGCAGTCTTCCCTGCCCCCCTCTCCCAGCTAGTATTTGGTTTTTCCCCCCACCATGGGGCTGGTGCTGGGGTCTCCCTTCACACTGTTGGATTTTCTCTAGTTTGCTTCTTAGACTTTTTCCACATCATGAGTCACAAGGTTGGTTCAAGTCTCCCCTACCTACTGCTTGCCTGGCCATTGGACCTAGATGGCTCTGGAGGAGAGAGTGAGGCTGGTGACTGTGCACAGCCCTATGGATGCTTAAATCACTTAAATCCAATTCACTCACCCATCATGGCATCACTGCCCTTAGAGAACCAGAGACCAACAACCACAATGGCCACCATGCATCCACATTCCTGGGCAGGACTCTGGAGCACAGCTCCTAACCATCCTTTGCCCGTCCTCAGGGCCTGGCACATCCATGTGAGAAGCAGGCTGTGATTTCATGTGGGGGTCACTGCCTGCACCCCTCCCTTTGCCCCTCAAGAGCTTTCCAGATGGGAAAAGGTGTCCTGCTGCCCCCCATCTCTGCTCCTCTCCCAGGAGATGCTAAGCTGTAGCTACTCTCAACAGTTCTGGGAAATGGAGGATGAACATCCCCATTTGACAGTTGAGGAAACCAAGGCTCAGGAAGAATGACTTGTGAAGGGACACTTGGCTTCATATCTCCTGCCTTTACACAAGGTCTGTCCTCCAACCTTGGATGTGTTCCATCCTCCGACCTGTCATTTCTAGGAATCTTGTGTTTCCTTCCAAGCTGCCTCCTGACCCCCTCAGGCTACCTGGTATTCACTGTTGTGTGTGTGCTCCCGATGCGTCCCCCAGAATGCGAGGATTGCCGAGCCTGTGCCTTTGCTCACCAGGGCCTGGCACCCTTAGCATAATCAGTGCTCGGTGATTGATTTGTGCCCGGCACTTAACCCGATGCTTCCTATATGGTGGGTCCTTACTGTTTGCTGAATGAATTTGAATGGAGAAGTACTTTAATGCAATAGAAAAGTCTTGGACTGGGAGTCCCAGGTTCTGAGTTCAAATCCCATTTACTTGCCCCAAAGGGGAAGGTTTAGACTAGATCACAAATCCTTGATGCTGATGTTCAGGCCTGACCCCATTTGGGGTTATCGTGTCAAGGATACAGAAGTGGATTGCCATCTCCTCATTTTACAGATGAGGAAACTGAGGCAAACAGGGCAAAGTGACTCGCCCAGGGTCACACAGTGAGTATCTGAAGCGAGATTTGAACTCAGGTCCTTCTGACTCCAGGCCCAGGCTCTATCCCCTGCACCACCCAGCTGTCCCAAATTGGTACCTCCTCAGTGTCAATGATCTTTTGGGTTGTCCATTCCGGGAGCCCCCAGCCCCGCCCCCCATCACGTCACCCACTTCTCTCTGTCTTTTCTATAGGAAAGACATGGGAGACTCCAGGCAGACAGCCTGCAGAGACCCAGGAGCAGCCTGGCCCTCCAGGCAAGGAAACCTGGCCAGCGGGCTGCCCCGCACCACTCCTCCCACCTTTTTCAGATATGCACCAACCAGCTTGTTAATAGTAAAGGCGAATCTGTGCTGCCGGGGCCCAGGCCTAGAGCCAGCAAGACCTGACTGCAAATCCGACCTCAGACGAGCCGTGTGACCTTACCCACTGTCTGTGCACTGGGGGAATGAGAGTGCCCACCTCCCACCCTTGCCTTTGTGGGTGCCCAAATCAAGCTCTGTGCTTTGCAGATTCTCTTCTCTGCTACTTTGTAGGGGAAGAATCCAGACCTCGTTGGTTCTGTGGTCTTTCGGTGCATGCACTCCGCTCATACCGCTGACCCAAGCGGCTCCATTGGAGCCTGGGGCTGGCGGGACTGGTGGGGCTGTCCAGGGGAGCAAGATGGTCCTGGGCTGCTTCCCTGATTATCTCAGACTTAGCTCCCTCTTCTCCGTCTTAGTTCTGTCCTCTTGGGTCCCAAGAACCTTCCTCTTGAGCCAAAAACTGAAAGCAAGATGAGGTTTAGGTTTGCGTTACCCCATCACCTGGGGCGGTGGCCCTGGCTCTTCTGGGGTCCCTCGTTCCCCATCCCTCCTTCCCCCACCCCAGGGTGAAACGTTTTCTTTAGCTTGAGTCCTTCCTGAGTATCAGTGCTCCTGACCCAGCTCCCTCCCCACCTGTCCCTACCCTCACTTTCCATCTCTGTCTTTTTCTTCTATGTGGATTGGTGAGTTCCCTGTGCAGCCACATCAGCTTCTCTGGACCAGGAATCTACAAACGGTTTTGATCATGCATCCTAATAGGAAGCATCTTCAGAGCGCGCACGCACACACGTATACACACATATGCATAGACATACATGCATATTACATATATAAATGTTTATGTATGAAAATACTTTCCAATTAGGGATACACAATCAAACACATCTGGAAATTTATATTTTATATATTTACATATATGTGGGTATATATACATATATTTCTATATCATCTACCCATATTTGCTGTGTGTATATAGATACACGTTTGTGTGTTTATGTGTACATGTACATATACACATAAACACGCAATGTGTGTGTATTTATTAGTATGTGAACATATGTTTAAATTAATTATATACATACTCTGCTAAAACATTGTATATTATCAAGCACAAACTAGGAACACAGAAAAGATAAATTGTATATGAAATCTTTTTATTTTAATTAAGTAATGGTACAAAATCTTTTTGTTCCCACTGAAATATTATTAGCAATAGATGTTTAACAAGAGCAAAGTGATGGAAGAGATTTCAGTTTGGAGGGTCTCGGCTCCCCGTCTGTGGCACGGCCTTTGGAACTTCTGCTTCGAAGCTCAGATTATCTCCCCACTTGGTTTTAACAGTTAAAAAAAAAAGGCAGCACCAAGGTGTGTCGATGCAGCTGGGAAAGGATGCCTTATGAAACTGGGGTGTTTCCTCTTTAATCCCATCCCCAGATTACCAAAGATGTTTGTAGAAATTCAGCTAGGAAGTTTCCTGCTTTCTGGGTGCCAATCAGTTATTCTCGCAAACTAATCAGAAGGTGTTGCATTTTTATATTTTTAACAAACGAGTTCAAAACCCACTGAAACTCTTTATTTGGAATTTTTTTAAACAAGTCAGAAAATTATTTCTAACTTTTAATCCCGTGTTTAAGAGCTTGCAGAGGGGCCCCATTTATATCAGGTCTTGTGCCCTGGTGGGGGTGATTCTCAGTACTCTGTGTGGTCATAGAAGGCTCATCAGCACCAGCCACTATCGCCTTTACCTTCTCTGTAATCAGTTTGGAGCCCCTGGCCACTCCTGGCAGGGCTGTGGACCTTATCTGCCAAGTTCCTCTTTTGCAGAAGGAAGGAAGGAAGGAAGGAAGGAAGGAAGGAAGGAAGGAAGGAAGGAAGGAAGGAAGGAAGGAAAGAAGGAAAGAAGGAGGGAAGGAAGGAGGGAGGGAAGGAGGGAAGGAAAGAAGGAGGGAAGGAAGGAGGGAGGGAAGGAGGGAAGGAAAGAAGGAAGGAAGGAAGGAAGGAAGGAAGGAAGGAAGGAAGGAAGGAAAGAAGGAGGGAAGGAAGGAGGGAGGGAAGGAGGGAAGGAAGGAAGGAAGGAAGGAAGGAAGGAAGGAAGGAAGGAAGGAAGGAGGGAGGGAGGGAAGGAAGGAAGGAAGGAGGGAGGGAAGGAAGGAAGGAGGGAAGGGAAGGAGGAAGGAAGGAAGGGAGGCAGAGAAGGAGAAGAATGGGAGAAAGAGAGAGGGGGAAGAAAGGGAAGGAGGGAGGGAGAGAGAGGAAAATGGAGAGAAAGAGAGAAAAAGGAAAGAGGAAGAGGAAAGATCATCAAAAATTAGCTATTTCAACTCTTTTCTGAATAATAATCCACTTTCTAGTATCCTGTAGTTGTATAATCATATTCCAGGAGTTAACCTTCTTGAGGGTAAGCCTTTGCTTGTTTTTATCTTTGTATCCCCAGTACCAGTAACATAGTACACGCTTTTTATTTGTTTGATTGATTAGTAAATGCCATCCTCCCCATCCACATCCCATTTCTCCCCACACCCTTTAGGTCTCTGCCCAAGATGTTCTCAACAACCAGCATTCCCCACCAAATGTCTATTCTGACAGAAGTGGGTCTCCTTCTGGAAAGCTGGTCCTCCCAGTCTGAAGCACTTTACTTCAGAGCCCTTGTGGCTTGTCATGTTTATTTGTGCACCTTTCTTACCCCTTCTCCCAGATTCTCAGCTCCCTGAGGTCAGGTTGGTTAGTCTTTCTCCTTTCTCTCTATGCTGCATCTTGGAGAGATGCTCTGGACAGATGAATTTGAAAGGGCATCCCATAAAATGATTTAGAAAGGCAAGAGAGCGGGTGCCTTTTATAGCAAGGGTGAGGCGAAGCTTCTCAGTTGAATGAGGGGGAGAGAAGATCATAAAAGATTAAGCAGAGAATTTTGACAACATGGAATTAAAAGGTTTTGTCATGTATAAAATCAATGGAGATAAAATTAGAAGAAAAACAACATTGGGAGAATATTTGTAGTAAACCCCACCCCCAAAGGCTGATAGACAGAAATTGAGATGAACATTGGAGATCATTCCCCAAGAGGGCATTAGTCAAAGGATTTGAATAGTTTTCAAAAGAAGAGTTGAAATCTATAAGTGACCACCTGGAGACAAGCAGGAAATCACATAGAAATGCAAATGGAAACAATTCTGAGGTTTCCATTCACAACACACAAATTAACAAGGATGACAAAAGATCCAGAACCATCTATGTGGGAGGGGGGCGCTGTGAGAAGATGCTCACAGCCAAGCAAGGTTGAAGGAGCTGTGGAATGACCTGGTTGTTCTGGATTTCAACCTATAATTAAGAAAGATCCCACTATTAGACATACCACCCCCAAACAGCCCCCAAGGAAGTCAAAGCCTGAAGGTCCCAAACAGTCTTGATGGCAGTGAATTGGAAAGTGAGCGGGTGCCCATCCACAGGGGGATGGCTGAAAACTATGGTTTGTATGTAGCTCAGAGCGCAAATCCTTAGTAAGACCTGATGGTATGATTGTGTAGCAAGAAAGGATGAGTCCAGACAAGCCAGGTCTTTTCACTGGTCCTCATGCGGCATGAATGTTTATTTCGCCACTTTGTACATTCATATCTATTCACTTTACACTGATGCCATCTATATTTACAGAGGTATTTCTCTCACCTATCAGCTCCTTGCCAGGAAGTTTCATTCCATTCTTTGTCTGGTTATTGCCACTGGTGTCTGGTAAATGGTAGGCATGTCATAGACGTTTCTGATTGATTCACTGCTCCATTGGCTGCCTCTGGACACTTTCCAGCTCACCAATGTCCTTCCTGACTCAGAGTGCCAGGAGATAACCAGCAGGACGATAAGTAAGTCCCAGGTCATTTGCTTGGCACTACTGGACTTAGTGTATTTATTGTCAATGATTAAATGTTGACAGATTCAATGACAACGTAAATCATTCTTGTTCTCACTGTGATGTAAGGTTATGGGATGAATACAGTTTCAAGGAGTGGGAGGTTCACTGGTGGGGGCTCCGAGACTTCTTGTGCACAGTTTCAAGCCCCAAATCAGGAACATTAAAGTGACAGTGCAGGTGAGGGTGGAGGGGAAGTGTTGGGGGCGGGGTGCATTGCATACTTGCATATACTAGAAAAGGAGATGCCTGAATTCATCCAAGAAGAAGTGATTGAAATGTCTACAGACCTGTCTCACACATGCTGAGTGCTGGGTGACCTCAACCTCTCAGTTCCACGGTGATCTTGAATGAATGAATGAATGAATGAATGAATGAATGAATGAATGAATGAAAAGGCACTTATTGAGTACTTACTCTGCTCCAGGCACTGTTCCAAGTGCTGGGGATATAACACAAAGGACAGACAGTTTCTGAGCTCAAGGAGTTTACTGTCTACAGGACTTCCCATTGCAGAGCTGACCTACACAGAGTTTCACATTGATGAAGTCACAGGTCTAGACCACACAAAAAGTGCCCTTCTAGAGAGGGACAAACAAGCAGCTACAGGCTCTTCGAGGGAGGAAAAGCTGCTCCAGAGGCAGCGAGGGGGCTCCACTTGACTCCAGAGGACTGGTGTCAGGGAGACCCGAGTTCAAATCCTGCCTTGGACACCTTCTAGCTATATGACCCTGGGAAAGTCTCTTGTTAGCTGCTTTAGTGTCCTCAACTATAAAATGGGGATAATAGCAGCACCTACCTCCCAGGGTAATTGTGAAGATCAAATGAGATTATATTACTAACGTGCTTAGCCCAGTAGCTGGCACACAGCAGGTATTTAATAATTGCCTGTTTCTTCCTTCTTGTCTAGGTTATTGGGGACGGCTTTCTAGAGAAGGTGATGTTTAGATAGACTTTAATGGAAGGGTAGTAATTAGCTGGAGAGGGAAGGACAGAGACAAGGAGAGACTTTCCAAGTAGAGGAAATGAGGTGAATAAAGGCACCAAATCCCCCCCCCCCCAGATTGGGGGGAGACGAGGCGGTGGGCAGTCGTGGGCAGCAGCTCCTTTTTGAAATGTGAGGAAGTAACATAGATCTCAGGATAGATGGATTAATCTGCCCAACAGAAATCAATAGCAAAAGGCAGGGAAAAATCAGCTACATTTGAAAACAGGGATATAATTGCTTCACTTCGCACCTTCTGTCACCAGCTGAACATTTCAGGCCTGGGTTCCAGGTTTGCACTGCTCCCAGCTCACTCCAAAACACATGACAGCAGGAGCTAAACGTGGCACATTTGTCGAGACAATTTGTGGAACAATGTCGAGACAAAACAGATCCGCGAGAGGGGGATGTTCCTGGGGCCATCTGGCTGGAAAAGTTGGTGCTAGAGAGAGAACAGCAGAGGGTCCAAGCAGCCTTCCCAAGGCTCACCTGGAGCTGTCCAGGGTCCCGCTGGGAGCTCTTCAGGGCCGCCAGGCAACAGTCAGCAAGCCCACTCTTTCTGAGGACACTTTGCTGACTCCAGGGCTATTGCTAATTCCAACAAGGAAATCAATAGCTCGTATTTACTCCAACTTAAATGCTCAGCTCCTAAGCCAGGGACTGTGAACATGAAGGCCAAAGAGGCCCACTGCCTGCCCACAAGCAGCTGACACTCTCCTGGGGGACAGGCATGCAAGGACACAGCAGCCCTCTGCCAGATCTTTGCAGAGGTGCAGGATCAGGAGATAGAACCCGGAATTAAAGATCAGACTTGCTTCAGTAGGTTGGCTAGTTTTGCTACACTATGTTTTCCTTCTTTATTGGAAAGGATTGGTTTCTGGGAAAGGGCAAGGCAAGCCAACAAGCATTATAAAGTCTGTACTGAGTCAGGCACTGAGTTAAATTCTAAGGATACAAGTGGGAGAGAGACAGAGTGACAGAAAGAGACAGACAGAGAAACAGAGACAGAGAAAGGGACAGAGAGACAGAGAGAGAGACAGAGAAAGACAGAGACAGAGACAGAGAGAAAGAGAGACAGAGAGAGACAGACAGACAGAGAAAGGGACAGAGACAGAAAGAAACAGAGAAACAGAGACAGAGAGAGAGACAGAGAAACAGAGAGAGAGAGACAGAGAGACAGACAGAGAAAGAGAGAGAAGGGGGAGAAGGAGAGAGAGAAAAGGAGAGAGACAGAGAGACAGAGACAGACAGAGACAGAGAGACAGAGACAGACAGAGACAGAAAGAGACAGAGAGAGACTGCGAAAGAGACAGACAGACAGAGACAGAGAGAGGGACACAGAGAGAGACAGAGTAACAGAAAGAGACAGAGAAACAGAGACAGAGAGAGACAGAGACAGAGACAGACAGACAGACAGAGACAGAGAAAGGGACAGAGAGAGAGAGTGAGAGGGAGAGAGAGAAAGGGAGAGAGACAGAGAGAGAGAAAGACAGACAGACAGACAGACAGAGAGAGAGAGAGAGAGAGAGAGACTGAGAAAGAGAAAGCCCTGCCCTGGAAGCAGTTATACTCTACTGGGGGAGGATAAAACACAAAAGGAAGCTGAAGGCTGGCCTTGCCCTCAGCACCGAGGCCCGGGAAGAGCTCACCAATAGGGAGAGCAGCAGTGTGGCAGTGGGCTGCTCCAGGCTGAGAAGGTGGCCATGCTCTGTGGAGGTGTTCAGGTGAAGAAGGCCCAGAGACTGAGGCAGTGAGTCATAGTGATCAAATCAGAAGCAAAGCCCAGAGAGGCAGGTAAGGGTGTGGTGGGAAACAGAGTCAATAAGATTTATCTAAGTCAACCAGGAAATCCTGGCACTGTGCACTTTCTCCCTCTCCCCAAAAGCCCCCTTTCATACCCCATGTATGCACAGGGACCTGGTCGTCCTGCGCAAGCCTGGCCACCGCAAAGAAGGGCCAGACTCCTTTTCTCATACGCTTTGGCTCATCACACCCATATCCTGATACTCCAGGGAAGAATTCCCTAAGATTTGGGTCTGGCCCATTCCAGGGTCTCCCCAAAGGGGAAGGAGAACAAGAAGACACTCAGTGTTCCAGCAGGACGGAGGCACAGGACAGCTGTTTATTCCATGCACACAAAAGAAACACTTATCCTAAAAGACTCTCGAAAGCAGCACTAACAAAGACTTGAGCAGCAATAGTAACTACAGTTTTCTCCTTCCATGAAGTTGAGACTTAAAACCATCAAAACATAAACCATTTGGTGGAATTGCTGAACGGACATCTTACATTTCATTCACACTCTGCACTGTGCAAACAATTCCTCGTGGATCTCTGTCTCCTGGCAAGCCGGGGCAGGGCCTGGGCCCGTTCTCTTGTTGGTGGTCACCTCCAAGGGAGAAACACCCTCTTACTTGAAGCTAGGTCCGACTGAAGGACTCCCGATCGCCCAAACCCATGAGGTTGCTGGGTAGATGCAGCTTTTGGTCACAGTTTGGTCACCTACAATCAAGCAGGGAAACCCAAAGCAGAAGAGACAGAGTCCTAGTTCAAGGCCAGTTCGCTTCTTCCCTTCTTCCCTTCTTGCTTCTGGAGCAGAGGGAAATGCGGCTGCAGGGATTGACTCATATCTTTGTCGCATGACGTGCATTCCCTTTTAGAGACTGAGTCAGCAAGATCTTCCGGCTGAGTGGGCAATAGAGGGCTTTCTTCATCCTCTCAGCGCACCTGAGGCCTTCAGTGTTGAGACCCAGCTGGCGCTTCAGAGGTAGGAGGGCAGCTCACGGCAGGTGAGTGCAAGGAGAGGGAACGGAGGAAGAGGCTTCTGCAGGAGATCATGATTATTTTTAACAGCAACAAAAATAATAGTGAACATTTATACAGTTCTTTAAAGTTTGCAAAGAACTCTACAAATATCCCATTGGATCCACAAACCCCTAGGAGGCCGGTGCCATTGCTATTCCCACTGTATAAATGATGAAGGGGGTTAAGTGACTTCCCAGCTATCTGACCTCACCTAAGGTCAGATTTGAACTCGGGTCTTCCTGAGTCCAGGTCCAGTGCCTCTATCTACTATGCCATCTGACTGCTCCAGCAGGCACCTGAGCCTGACCTTTAAGGAAGCGAAGTCTTCTAGGAGGTAGAGGGGAGCAGAGAATACCTCCCACACATAAGAGACAACTTACACAAAGGCAAGGAGATGGGAATGGAAATTGAGTTTGGTAAGTAGCCAGTCAGGAGGCAATTTGGCGGGAACATGGAGTGCATGGAAAGGGGCAATGGGGACCCAGTCTGCAATGGTGGATGGAGGTCAGGTCCCTCTTCCTGGGGCTCTGTGCTATCGCTGTACCATTCCCCAAATGCCAAGTCTAGCCTCAGTCATCATGAGCCCCATTCTCAGATACCGCCAAGGTCAGGGAGATGCCAGGGGAGAACAGGATCTGGTGGGTTCTGTCAATCTGGAAAGGCTTTGCCCATGGGCTGAAGATACATGTGTCCTTTCTTTAAGGACCTGCATGGTTTGGTACAAAGATTCTGCCCAGAGGATGTGCTGGCAGGAAAGAGGGTTTGGGGGCACAGTTACTCCTGGAGGCCGTGTAGAGATGTAGACTGTGAGGGAGGAAGGGTCAAACATGTCAATGAGTCACAGATCATCTCAATGAGAGAAGGATTTGCTCCATCCTGATAAGCTTTCTAATTTGATACTCACAATGTCCTTGTGGCATTGAGACTCGTGGACTTAGCCCAACCCATATCTGAAAAGTATACCAGAAGGGAAGGTGGTGATGGGTCCCCAATGGAGAACCTCCAGTGGGTGGGAATCCCCCCCTCCATTCCTCTTTGGGATGGTTCTCATGGCCCACTCTTGCTGAAAACAGGCTGGTTCTTTCAACCAACCAGTCAAGCAAGCAGCAAGCACAACGTCTCACCTATGTGGTTCTATAATGGGTTGTAACACCTTATATACAGAATAAATTAAAGATAATAAATCAAAAAGCATTTGTTAAGCCCCTCCTATGTGCCAGGCACCATGATAAGTACTGGGATACAAAAGACAGTCCCTGCCCTCAAGGAGCTCACAATATGACAGAAAAATGGTCTGTTTGAGAAACAAGGAGGCTCCGGGATCACAGAGAACTTAGTGGTGAGTAAAGCACGAGGAGCCTAGAAAGTCGGGGGAGGTTCTGAAGGGCTTCAGATGCCCAACGGAGGATTTCAAATTTGGTGCTTGAGCAGTTTCTCAGAAGGAGAAATGGGTCTATGAGGCAAAGGTGGAGAGGGAGGTTATTTCACCACCAAGGATAGCCATAGCCATAGGCACATAGACACACAGATTGAGATGGAGTATTATGTGTGAGGAATAGGGAGGCCAGCCAGGGGGTGTGGAAGGAGAAATAGTGTAATAAGTTGGGGCTAGGTTGTTAAGGACTTTTTTTCTTTTTGGAGGGGGGAAGATAGGAATAATTGGGGTTAAGTGACTTGCCCAAGGTCACATGGCTAGTAAGTGTTAAATGTCTGAGGCCAGATTTGAATCCAGGTCCTCCTGACTCCAGGGCTGGTGCTCTATTCACTGAGCCACCTAGCTGCCCATGTTAAGGACTTTAAAAGGCTATATTTGATCACAGGTCACCACTGGCATTTACTGAGTACAGGAGGGACATGGTCCAATATGTGCTTTGGTGATTGAGTGAAGAATGTGTTGGAGACCAAGAAGGAGTCTGTCACATTAAACCAGGGGGCATGATGAGGGGCTGCACCATGAGTGGGGAGAGAGAAGGGGCTACATGCAAGAGACGTTGGGGAGACAGAAAATGCGAGATTTGGCTGCCAGGTGGATCTGTGGGGTAAGAGAAGAGGGCCAGTCAAGGAAGACAAAATTGGGGGATTGGCAGGCTGGTAGAGGCTTCAAGGGCAAGAGGGAAGTTGAGAAGGGTTTGGTGGGAGAGACAATACTTTCAGTCTTGAATGTGTTGAGGTCGAGACGACTGCGGGACATTCAGTTTGAAAGAGCTGTCTGCAGAGCAAGGATAGATGTTAAACCCTTAGCTCATTCAGGCCTCAAACCAGCACCAAGACACAAGCATCACAAGCATCTATTTTACAGATGGGGGAACTGAGGCTCAGAGAGGCTATATGAATTGCCTGCAGTCACACAATGAGGGTTGGGAATCAAACCTGGGTTGTCTGGACTCTTGGTCCAGTACTCTACTCACTCTAGAACCCTGGAGAGCACCTGGGCTCTAGAGCAGACTCTGGAATTCTGCTCAATGTGTGGCTGGGTTGCTTTGCCTCTGGCCCGAGGTGGTCTTATCTGTCACATGAGAATAGCAGTTCTTGGCTTCTCTGACTCAGAGGAGTGTTGGCAGGCTCTGACAACATCTGGGGTCCTCTGGTCCTCGACCATGAGCAGAGCAGTTGCTTGGCCTTAGCTGTTATTTCAATCTGCAAAGCGGACAATTGAGCTGGTGTGCTTCAGGAAACCTTGCCACGGTGATTGCCTTCAAATAAAAAACAAAGTGAGGGGTTGATGGAGAAACCAGGAGTTCAACCCCTGATTCCCCCACACTCCAGTAATCCAGACTGAGACATAAACTCACTTCTATGATTTACACACAGATATGAACCAGAGCTACATGGGACAGGGAAGTGGGGGCTGCTCACCCTCCGGCCCTGAGCAGAGAACTCCTACACATCCATCAAAGCGGGGCCAGTGCCCTTGCTTGGGTCCCTCTTCCTGTGGGAACCCATCAGGGCTCCAGACCCAACTTTCCGGCCCACCTCGGCCTTCCTCCAGGGCACCTTCCCTGTCGCTGTGATTTCTGGGCACTTGATCTCTGGCCTTCTGGCACCCATGGCCCTTCCCAGGCCTCTCCCACACTGGTCTGTTGCCACCCGAGGCCAAGCAGGACCAAAGTGCTTCATCCCAGGAAGCGTGTGCTGATGCTTCCACAGCAGCCGCTGCTTGGTTCTCCGGGCAGTCACTCAGCTCACCCTCACGTTTACCAGGCCGTGTGTACATTTGTCTTCTCTGAGATTGAAAATAATTTCTTTAAACAAGTTCTAGCTGGGGGTTGCTTTCCTCTGTTTAGAAAAGCTTGTTGCAAAACAGCCCCTGAAGAGGATAAATTGTGGGAACCTGGTGGGAAATAGGGATTTCTGTCTTCATGTAAATAGAACAGAGTTTGTCTGCCTTTTGGAGGCTTCCACAGCTTTTCAAGTGGTTTGAGCCAGATTCTTCGGGGCTTCTTTGCATGACCAGATGGAGTATTTAGTGGACAATGAGATATTTTTCTTATTTTTAAAAATAAATTTCTGTCGATATTTTCTGTTTCTTATAGCACCGTAGCCTACCATGCATGCATGCATTGCCTCCTCACCACCCCTCCCCCTCCACACCAGCTAAGAGCCATCCCAGAGGACAAATAATATTTTGGTCAAAGGAAGAAAAAAATGAGCATATCTGATCGACACATTGAAAAAATCCAAATCCTGTGTGATCTAGAACACCTGTGGGCCTCCCACCTCCATGAAGATGCTGGTTAAGGTGACTCTTCTGATATCTCCTCATTCCAATCCTGCTTGATCTTTATAATTCTGTTATAAGGGGGGGTAAGGCAGGGCAATTGGGGTTAAGAGACTTGCCCAAGGCCACAGGGCTAGTTTTGTGTTAAGTGTCTGAGGCTGGATTTGAACTCGGGTCCTCCTGACTCCAGGGCCGGTGCTCTATTCACTGTGCCACCCAGCCACCCCAATTCTGTTACATTTAATTTTTATTTTTTTAGCTGCCACTGCTCTTTGCATTTACATTGTGGCAGTTGCCGTTCGTATCCATCTTCCCAGGCTTCTCTATATCCATCACACACGCCATTTCTTATAGCACGGGAATAGTCCGTTACATTCGTGTACCATAATTTGTTCAAACATTCCCCAATCAATGGGCATTGACTTTGTTTCCCATTCTCAGCTATCGAAAAAAGGGATGTTATAAACACTTTGTAGTATATGGAGACTCCTTTACCATAGTGCCAGGCACACAGTAGGCATTTAATAAGTGCTTATTGATTGATAAGCCAGGCAATGGAGTCTCTGATTCAAAAGATACGGACGTTTTAGTCACTTTATTTGCCTAAATCCAAATTACTTTCCACAACGGTTCTACTAGTTCACAATTCCAAATGTATCAGCATGACCTCTCTTTCCACAACCTAACGTTGTCACCATTTTTGGTGGTGTTGGCCAATTTGCAGGGCATGAGGTGAAACTTCAAGCTTTTGATTTGCATTTCTCTTCTCCTTAGCGATTTGGAACATTTCTTTCATGTCATCATGAACACTTTGCAGTTATTTTGAGAAGTGTTTGTTCATATCCTTTGACCATTTATCTATCGGGAAATGGCTATTAGCCTTATATGCATTGACTAATTGTTTATATATAGGATATATCAAACCTTTAGCAGAAAAATTGCATATGATCTTTTCCCCATTTGACCATTTCCTTTCTTACCCAAGATGCATTAATGTCACCTGTGCCAAAGCTTTTCATTTTCAGGGAATCAAAGTTGTTTTCTCTTTTGTAATTGCCTCCATCTATCATCTGGTTAAGAATACATCTCTTGTGCATATCTCCGAAAAGCATGTGATCTATTTTTCTTCTAATTTTTTCCTGGTATGATCTTTAATATTGAGGTCTCATGTACATTTAGAATATGCTGTGGAGTGTGGTATAGGGTATTGGTCTAAACCTAATTTTTGCCTGTCTTCCAGTTTTCCCATAAGTTTTTACCAACTAGGAAATATTTTGATAGATAATTTCTGTTTTCCCTTCGTCAGACACTGAGGCTTGAGCTCCATTGCTTTGACCTCCTTTGTCTGGCCTGTTCCATTGATCTCTCTCTGTTCTTTAACCAGAGCCACCTGGCTTTGGTCACTGCTGCTGTAGAACGCAGTGTGAGGTCCACTGACTTATTATCATCATTTCTCTTGATATTCCAGACTTTTTGTTAATTCTGTTATAATTTTACCAAGTGTTGTAAAGTATTTGCTATTGTTGTCATTTTCAGAAATGTCAGGCTCCTTGTGACCTTCAGGGCTTGCCATTTCCTCCTCCAGCTCACTTTACAGATGAGAAAACTGAGGAAAGCAGAGGTAGAATGACTTGCCCAGGGTCACACCTAGTCAGTGTCTGCGGCTGGATTTGAAGCCAGGTCTCCTGACTCCAAACCCAGGGTTATTTCTCCAGTCTGACACAAGACACACACAGAAGGTGAGGCGGGAGAAGAGGAAGGGCCAGACTGTGGAGGGCCCTGAATGCCAGACCAAAAGGCTGAGACCCTGCAGTGGCCTGTGCTTAGGGACAATGACGTGTGTGGCCAGAGCAGAGCAGGGCAGGAGACAGGAAGAGCAAGACCAGTGTGAGATTTCTGTGCAATGAGAGAAGCCTAGGGTTGTAGGGAAAGCCCTGGGTTTGGAATCACAAGGCCCAGGTCCCGGGTGTGAATCCAGCCTCTGCCACTTGCTACTTAGGAGCCCTCAGACAAGTCTCTAGGCCTGTTTCCTCATCAGTAACATGAGGGAGCTGGACTGGACAGCCTCTGAGGGTCTGCCCAGCCCTAGGCCTATGACCCTCTGCTCACAATTCAGTCTAGATCTGGCCTGGAACCCAGGCAAGGGGACTGTCCCAGGAGGTAGTGCCAGGCTCCTGCTGGCATCACTTGGGAGGGAGTGGCACTGGGCAGGGGCCATCAGGGTGGTCAGTTGGTCCTGACCAGCTCCAAGGCAGAGCAGGAAGGCCTCTCAGGCTTGCCAAGGGGTGGACTCTGGCGCAGAGCAGGCAGGTTGTCTAGGGAGCAGGAAAGGATGTGTCTTAAGTGCGTTTGTATCATTGCCAAAGAGAGATCTCAGGGAGGGCAGGGCACAGACTGCAGGGTGGCTGGGCACCAAGACCAGCTCGGCCAACATTTCTGAGCTCTGTCCATCCCAGGCCCAGCTCTGCTCCACAGACGTGCCCCCTGGTGCCTCTGGGATAAAGCACAAGCCCCTCCATCACAGGCTGTCTCTGCAATCTCTTTTCAGACTCACTATGACCCAGAAGCACTTACAATGCTTCTGCTAGTGGCAGGCCACCAGCTCTCCCTGCTAGTCTCTGTCCATGCTGTTCCATCTTCCACCTCCGAGTATTTGCCCGGGTTGCCCGTGCCCATGCCTGGCACTCTGTCCCTGCTCACCCCTGCACTGGGGGCTCCTCCTCTTTTCCTGATTCCACCCCTTCCCAGTTGTTCCCCTTTATTTCTCCTTCCCTGAATGACTTTAGATTCTGTACATGATTTGTATCTGTTAGTCCGTATAGGCACCATTCCCTACCCTCCCACCCAAGAGAGCTCTACTGTGTCTGTCTCCCTGGCACATGTAGACACCTGATGCATCCTTATGGGGGCAGCCCAAGAGACTGTCAATGCCAAGAGTGCAGGGTTGCACCTTGTTGCAAGGCTGGAGGCCCAGCACCCAGGATGCCCGGGATGCTGAACATCGGGACCTCATGACTGAGTGAATGAATACGGGCCACAGCTGGGCCTCCCAGAGCCCACGGCAGGCAGCCCTGCAGGCCCAGCACCTCCAGCAGGAGGAAACCCTTCCCTAGGAGAGGCCAGCCAGCTCCCCCACCCCAGGATTGTTTGGCCAGCTTCCTGATTTCCTCCCCACACCCCTCCTGCTCTAAGACCCCAGCCCTCCTGGGCCTGAGGTACTTTATAAATGGAAAGTGAATCACAGGGGCCCTGGGCTGGAAATGAACATTCAGGGGAGGCCATGGGGGTGGCCGGCCCCTTCCTCCCTGGGCAGGAAGGCCACTCTCCAGAGGATGCCTTTGGGAACCAGGCCAGGGAGGCTGGGGTCACCCCTGGGGAAGGAGGGGGAGGAAGCCCTTCTCAGCTGTTTTTGAATTTCATGTCCAAAAAAGTGGTCAGGATGTCCCTCCCTAAACAGGGATGTCGGTGTGGGGAAGCAGAGGCGGTCCGGCTGGAGGATGGGGTGTGAGAGCCCTCAGAGGACTCCAGGGCAGAGGCGTAAACAGCTTTCTGCCCCCACTCCGGGCTCTGCTCCCTGGGACTTTCCAAACCATCCCTGTCTCCTGGAAAATTCAAAGCCCGCCTTGGCCAGCATTTATTAAGCACCTACTGTGGGCCAGGCCCTGGGCTCCAGACTCACTCCTTCTGCTGGGTGGGCATGTCTCGGACCCTCCCCCTCACTAGCAAGGCTTTGGACTGGAGGCTGAGGGAGCCCAGGGTCCTGTGGGGGGGCACCTGGGAAGGCCACTTCCAAAAGGTGGCTCAGTGAGCAAGTCCTAAGAGCCCCAGCCAGGGGAGGCCAGGGGACAGAGAGAAGGAGAAAGGGGGAAGAGAAAGGAAGAGGGGACAGAGGGAGAGAATGGGAGAGAGGCAGGGGGACAGGGAGGGAGAGGATGGAGAGGTGGGGGAGGGAGGGAGGAGGACAAGGAGAAGGAGGGAGATGGGGGACAGAGAGAAGGTGGATGAGAGGAAAGAATGGAGAGAGGGTGGGGGAGGGGAGGGCTGAAGGAGGGGGACAGAGGGAGCAGGAAGGGTCAAGGGGTGGGGGTGGAGAGGCAGAAGTAGACACTTCCCCTTTCTGTAAACCTGAGGTCAGAGCTCCCCAGAGGGGCAGCCTCTGACCTCCGGGGGGGGCCCCCTGCTTCCCCAGGCAGCCCTTTGGGATCTGCCCCTTCAAGCCCCCACCCCTGAGGCTAAGCAGGACATGCCTGACCCTCCTCAAGCTGAGGCCCATCAGGCATCTGGGGGCAGCTCTCAGGGTCCACGTGGGAAGGCAGAGGGGGTCCTGCACTGATAAGCTGGGCAGCTGGAGAGTTCACCGGGGCAGACCCCCTCCCCTCTCTGAGCTGAGTTTCGCCATCTGTAGAATGGGGAGTCCCCCCAGGACCCCAGCCCCTCCAGGCCTTTGCTGCCCAGCCTGCTCAGTGGGGGCTCTGTGACCCACCCATGATGGCTGGCTGTCGGTACTGCACTAAGTTCCACTAAGCTTTACAAACACTGTCTCCGTTTTCACCCTCATAACAGCCCCAGGAGCTAGGCACCAGACAGGTTCAGCCACTTGCCCAGGATCAGACTGGATCTGAACTCAGGTCTTGCCGACTCCAGCCCAGCTCTCTATGGCCCAGGCGCCCCTCAGCAGGATTCTCCCCACAACGGCACCAATTGCAGCCCACCCGGTCTCCTCATCTGCCTTCCCTTCAGTCGTCTGGGGGAGATCCGCCGGCCAGTCCTCTGTCTCGCTCCCGTCCCATCACGACCCCCTCCCACCCCCAAACCGCCTCCATAGGGGTCCTGGAGCCATCAGGAGGAGCTTGGAGCTGTGGGGGGAGTCAGCAGGAAACTGTGACTGGTGCTGCCAGACTGATAGGCTCCTGCAGCCTTCCACACCACAGGTGCGCGGGGATCCTGCCCATTAAGGAGGCAGGAGCCGCCCAGACCCGGGCCCCACCTAAGCTGTCCCCGTGCTCTCCAGGCTGGCTGTGGGAGGTGCTCTGCAGATGGGCTGAATGCTGGCTTCAGGCCATGGGAGCCTGGCAGGCCAGCTCTAGAGCTGACAGGGAACTGTCTGGAGCTGGCTTCAGACCTTATACCTGTCCCACTTCTTACGGAGCCTGTCTGGGCCTCAGTGTCCTCATCTGTAAAGTGGGTGAGCTAGACTGCTGAGGCTCCCTCCAGCTCCCAGGCGTGACCCTGTCTCTTAAACCTCTGACTCCAGACAGTGAGTGCTCTTCCCAAAGCCAGGATCCGGAAGGATATCGAGAGGCAAGAATATGGGGCTACATCAAATCAATGAAATATAAGAGGTCTGAATGTAAAGTATCAGACTTGGGATCAACAAATCAACTTCACAAGTACAAGATAGGGAGGGCATAGGTCTTCTGAAGAAGATCTGGGGGTCTTAGTGGATGATGGGCTCAATAAGAGGCTGCAGTGTGATATGGCCACCCACAGGAGCTGGGACAAGCTTGGGCAGTACTGAGACAGGTATGGCTTCCAGACACCTGACCTGGTCAGGCCACATCTAGGGCACTGGGCTCAGTTCTGGGAGCCCCAGACTTGAAAGGACATGGATTAGGGGGAGAGAACAAAGAGAAGGACAGCCAGGATGGGGAAGGGCCTGAGTGCTTGCTGCATGAGCATTAGTCAGAGGAAACAGGGACGTTTGTTCTGGAGGAGATTGAGGGACAGAGACAGGGGCCAGGGAGATCCCAGAGGATCTGGGGAGATATAGGGAGATCCAGGGAGATCCAGGGGATCCGATTTCAAGGATTTGAAAGGCTATTGTTCAGATGAGGGCTTGTCTGATCTGTCCTGTCCCAACTACAGGGCAGAACCAGGAGGGTAAGAGTTACAAAGAGGCCGACTGAGGCTTGAAGGGATGAAGAAGTTTCTCCACAGTAGAGCTGTCCCAGAGTGGAGGCCACTGCCTCAGGAGGGCTCTGTGGACATTTCCCATCAGAGGCTGGGTGACTGCTTAGTGAGGAGGGTGTGGAGGGAATCCTGTGTAGGGAAGGGCTAACCTTGGTGGCCCCTGAGGTCCCAGACAGCCCCAAGATGCTGTGATCCTGCCCCTCATTCCTTTTGTGATCCCAGAACAGGCCCTCCCTCCCTCTCACTGCCACATTTTCTTGGTCTGGAAAATGACAGGCTTGGACTTGAAACCCCAGAGGCCTGCTGGGATTGGTGCTGCTGAGGATGATGATGGCCATGGGGAGGGGGTGCAAGCAGGGGTTGCTCCAGGAGGGACTCCAAGGCAAGGATAGATCCAGGTCCCCAGGGAGGTGGACAGTCGGCCTGGCGTCGGCGTCTGTATCTGGCCAACACTTTACTTGTCCTCAGTTTATCCATCTGTAGAATGGGGGCGATTACACCTGCCCAGCACCTCAGAAGAGCCTTGTGAAGAGAGCACGGCGCCATGATGTTCTCATGGATAGACGGCTTCTTTTGCAAAGCACTTTCCATGTGTGTTATGCCTTTCAATCTTCACATCAGCCCTGCTCACAGGGGAGGTGCTAGCGCTGTCCCATCTCACAGATGAAGAGACTGAGGCCCGAAGAAGTTAAATGACTTGCCCAGGGTCATATGGCTACTAAGTGTCTGAGTCAGGTTCCAATTCAGATCTTCCTGGTGACCCATAGGGAGCTTAAAATTGGAGAGACAGAGACAGAGATACAGGTAGATAGATAGATAAGAGAGAGAGGAGAGACAGAGATGATAGAGACAGAGAGATGATAGAGACAGTGAGGTGATAGGGACAGAGAGGTGATAGAGACAGAGCGGTGATGATAGGGACAGAGGGGTGATAGGGACAGAGGGGTGATGGAGACAGAGCGGTGATGATAGGGACAGAGGGGTGATAGGGACAGAGGGGTGATAGAGACAGAGGGGTGATAGGGACAGAGAGGTGATAGAGACAGAGGGGTGATAGAGACAGAGAGGTGATAGAGACAGAGAGGTGATAGGGACAGAGAGGTGATAGAGACAGAGGGTGATGAGACAGAGAGGTGATAGAACAGAGAGGTGATAGAGACAGAGGGGTGATAGGGACAAGGGGTGATAGGGACAGAGGGGTGATAGGGACAGAGAGGTGATAGAGACAGAGGGGTGATAGGGACAGAGGGGTGAATAAGGACAGAGAGGTGATAGGGACAGAGAGGTGATAGAGACAGAGGGGTAAACGGGACAACAAACAAACAAAAACAAACAAAAGGACAGAGGGGAGAGACAAGAGGGTGATGGGACAGAGAGGTGATAGAGCAAGGGGTGATAGAGACAGAGAGGTGATAGAGACAGAGGGGTGATAGGAACAGAGGGGTGATAGGGACAGAGGGGTGATAGAGACAGAGCGGTGATGATAGGGACAGAGGGGTGATAGGGACAGAGGGGTGATAGAGACAGAGGGGTGATAGGGACAGAGAGGTGATAGAGACAGAGGGGTGATAGAGACAGAGAGGTGATAGAGACAGAGGGGTGATAGAAACAGAGGGGTGATAGGGACAGAGGGGTGATAGAGACAGAGGGGTGATAGAGACAGAGGGGTGATAGGACAGAGGGGTGATAGAGACAGAAGAGAGGGTGAGGAGGGTGAAGAGACAGAGGGGTGAGAGACAGAGGGGTGATAGGGACAGAGAGGTGATAGGGACAGAGGGGTGATAGAGACAGAGGGGTGATAGAGACAGAGGGGTGATAGGAACAGAGGGGTGATAGGAACAGAGGGGTGATAGGGACAGAGGGGTGATAGAGACAGAGGGGTGATAGAGACAGAGGGGTGATAGAGACAGAGGGGTGATAGGAACAGAGGGGTGATAGGAACAGAGGGGTGATAGGGACAGAGGGGTGATAGAGACAGAGGGGTGATAGAGACAGAGAGGTGATAGAGACAGAGGGGTGATAGGGACAGAGAGGTGATAGGGACAGAGGGGTGATAGAGACAGAGGGGTGATAGAGACAGAGGGGTGATAGGAACAGAGGGGTGATAGGAACAGAGGGGTGATAGGGACAGAGGGGTGATAGAGAAAACAGAGGGGTGATAGAGACAGGGGTGATAGAGACAGAGGGGTTATAGGAACAGAGGGGTGATAGGAACAGAGGGTGATAGGGACAGAGGGGGATAGAGACAGAGGGGTGATAGAGACAGAGAGGTGATAGAGACAGAGGGGTGATAGGGACAGAGAGGAGATAGGGACAGAGGGGTGATAGAGACAGAGGGGTGATAGAGACAGAGGGGTGATAGGAACAGAGGGGTGATAGGAACAGAGGGGTGATAGGGACAGAGGGGTGATAGAGACAGAGGGGTGATAGAGACAGAGCAGTGATGATAGGGACAGAGGGGTGATAGGGACAGAGGGGTGATAGAGACAGAATTCATCAAGCCCTGACTGTGCCCCAGGCACTCAACTCCCAGCTATCTCTTAGTTAAGCCCCAGGCCAGCCTTGGCTCTGCCATCTTGCATTCATGCAGTCACGTTAGAAGTCCAGTATGCTGCCTTCTCCTCCCAGATGTGCCTGGTGCCTCTGCCCCTGGCCCCCAGGGGATGGAAGCTCAGGACTCTGCCCCCGGGGGAACCTCCCCTCCCCCACACCCATGTAAGTGGTCTTTGGTCCTCTGGCTCCTGAAGATGACTTTGTCACATGACATACGTCAGCTTTCTCATCATCTCTACACAAAACCCACTGGACAAGAGGACAGGAGGTATAAGGGGGTGGCCTCAGGCAGACCAGGAATGGGCCCCATTACTGAGTGTCTTCCCGTGTGCGGCTCTGACTGGGGAAACCAGGTTCAGCTTCTGCCTCTGATGACCACGGCTTAGCCTCCCTGGGCCTCAGTCTCCTCATCTGTAAAAAGTCGTGCCCAGCTCTACACACAGGCTCCCGGCTCCTGCAACAAGCATGTTTCCTCTTCTTCTGCTGTGCTCTCTGTAAAGCCTGGTGCTAGCTAGGCACTGGAGATTGCAGGATGAGGAGGGATCGGCCTCCTGCCCGCAGCGGGCTTCCACTCTGGAGGGAGCAGCCGCCACCATGACCCGCACCCCAGGCCCCTGGCACCACCCCTGTTGGCAGAGCTCCGTCCTCCACAAGACTGAGCAGACTTCATCCTGCTGCCCACCTGCCGCTCCAAGAGGGGGGCAGCCAGGGCTCAGTTTGCTTTGGGGTTTTTCTGGTTTGCTGGAGAAGAAAGTGAATAGGGACAAGCAAAGTGGGGTCCTGGTCCCCCAGCTGAGATCCAGAGCTGGGCCGGCCAGCCTGCAGGGGAGGCGCCTCCTGGAGACGTTCCCAGGGGCCCCCAGGGCTGTGTCCCAGCGCGAGCAGGCAGTCGACGCTTTTCATAAGTCCTTGCCCACATTCCTGCTCTTTGTTCTCAAATATTCAGGGGATTAGCTTCAGTCCTCGAAAGCAGATGAGGGATTTGGAGTCGGCTCTGAAAACAAAACCCCTTCCTTTCAGACGTCTCCCCAGGCAGAGAGGGCAGCCCAGATCCCAGCTCCCTCCATCACATTCCAGTGTGCCGGGCCTCAGCCCATCCCCGGCCACCAGGCTGCTGGGCTGAGACTCACCAGAGACAAGCAGAGGCAGGGAGGCAGGGCCAGGCTCTTGGTGACAAGGCCTTCCAATGGCTCCTAGCAGATCTTTCCTCCTCTGCTTCATAGGGACTGTCTGGCCTCGGGCACCAAAGAAAGGGGGTGGTAGAGTTGGGAACCCTGTTCTATGCACAAGGTCTTGGGAGAGAAAGAGAGAGAGAGACAGAGGGAGGGAGAGAGAGATGGATAGATGATAGATGATAGATAAACAGATAGATGGATAGACAGACGGATGGATGGATAGATAGATGATAGATAAACAGATGGATAGAGAGAGAGAGAGATGATGATGGAAAGACAGATGATAGATAGATGGACAGACTGAGTAGACAGACAGATGGACAGACAGCAGAGCCTGGGGATTAGGCCTGTGATGTCCTGAGTCTGGAGAACTCCCAGATGAGGAGGTTCCTTCCCTCCAGGCAGGCAGCCCCACTCTGCACCTACTGTCAGAGAGCTGCCTGGGCACTGATCCAGACTTGAACCCAGGGCTGCCTGCCTAGAGGGGAGGGGTTCCTCCCTGCTAAGCTGGGCTGCTTCCTGAGGGTTCTATCAGCACTGGTAAGTGGTGGTTCGTTCTAGCCCCCTATGCTAGTGCCTGACTCTCACTGAGCTGGACATTCCTTGAGGGCAGAAGTAGTTTCTCCAAAGTCTGCATCTGCCTGACACCTGCCTCAATCCCCCACACCCAGCATGCAGGAGGTCCTTAATAAATCCCTGCTGGGCTGCCTTGGATTGGCCTACTTGTTTGTTGAGTGGGTATGTGACTGAATAAATGACTTTGCCCAGAGCTCTACATTTACAAGTCCTTTCACAGACATAATCCTCACCATACTCCCTCTAAGGGAGACAGGCTAGACATTACTTATCCCCATTTTATAGATGAGTAAAGTGTCTACCCACAGTCACATAACTGAGATGAATCTCACACCCGGGACCCGTGTCTCTCATCCCTTCCTCCATCTCCCTGCAGTGTGGGTCTGCCACTCCTCAAGGCCACGTTGGGAGCACCTCCATCCCACAGTGCCATATAGAAGAGGCGGCCATGACCAGCCCGGACCTCTGGCCCCCCTATAATGCAGGGAGGGAAAGTTCTCCATTCTTCCTCTGTTCCTCCGGCCCCCAGCGGCAAGTGAGAGTTTGACAGGAACCGGACCCAGATGAGGCCTCTCCCGCCTCCCAGCACCCTGGCCCCCTAACTCCAAGCCTCGAGGGAATGAGCCTGCCTGTCCCTGTCCTACCCCTCGAGCAGCCCACCCCAGCAGTGTTTCCAGGACCGAGGGAAATGAGCAGGCTGGAGAAAGGGAAACCCTGTTGTGAGGCTCCCACCACTGCTTGGCCTCCTCAAGAATCCAGTGTTGTTTCTCTATTTCCCAGCACAAATGTGGGCCTGGTTTTTTCTTTTTTCATTTTCTAAGTTAAAACAAGTAACTTCTTTGCATCGGAGAGATGCCATGCAGTGGAAAGAGCCCTGGAAAAGAGGACCTGGGTTCCAAGCCTCTGCTTCTTCATGCAGAAAATGGGGATACCCTGGTACTTTACTGAGGTTTCTCCTTCTTAAACTTTTTTGTCCGTTTGGCGGGAGACTCTGGATTGGGGGGATCAGGGTTATTAAAAAACAAGAGATAGCCATGAAAATCTTAAAGATTAAAGGAAGGAACATCTGGCTCTGAATTCAAAGAGGCATAAGAAGACTTTTGGACTGATGCAAAATGAAATAGAAGGGGCCAGAATCAGTGTCCATGGAAAGAAAACAAAGAGATTTAACATCATGACCAAGACCAAGCGTGAACAGGATTCAGAAAAGTGGTCCCCCCTCCCACCCTTGTCTGCAGAGGTGGGGGGCAGCTAGTGAGGACTGCTGCATGCACTTTCAGACTCAGCAGGTACTCAGACTGGTTTTGCTTTTTATTCTTTGTTACTATGGTGTCTCTGTAGGGAAGAGAAGGAAGGAGGAAGGTGACTGGAAATAAAGGGGATGGAAAAAGATCAACGGATCTTTTGGCAAGACCAGCGTAAATACCAGGCTTGTTATCTAGGTGAACCTTCTCCTCCTGGGGATAAAGGAATCCAAAAAGGGGAGGGAGGGAGGAAATTTGCTGAATTCATTGAATGTCATTCCCTTGCCCAACAATTTTTATTGGCACCTTCCCACTTCCAGAATAAAATGTAACATCCCCCCCCCCCCCAGCCTGATGCTTGTTGGTGGTGTTGGGTCATTCCAGTGGTGTCTGACCCTCCATCCCACATGAAAGTATGTAATGGGACAAAGGTCTGAGCACCTGCTTTGGGGCTGACTTAGAAGGCCTTTGGAGAAGGAAATGGCCAACCTTTCCAGTATCTTTGCCAAGAAAAGCCCACAGAATGGAAATTCAACTGAATGTTTTAATATGTGTGTGCTAAGCAGAGGATCTGGTGACTAGGGACAAGGGGGTTGGACTGAAGGACCTGTGAGCCCCTGTATAGCTCAAATGTTCTGTGTCCTCGGCTCTCACACCTTCCCAGATCTGACATTGCACAGTCAACATTCGAGAATCTTCCTCATGTTCAGAGTCCTAGGACCCCCTCCTTATCACTGCCAGCTTTTTCTCTCCTATGGTCTAAGGCCTCCCAGAGCTCTGACATTCCGTGTTCCACTCAAGTATCTTGTAAGCCTTGCTGAACTCAGGTTCCATCCTTTAACTCTGTAGTTACCCTGCCCCCAGACCCTCTCCCTGGACTGCACACTCTGCATGGTAGAACAGGAGGCCTGGTTCTAATCAGCCTTGGTAAACCGAGTGTCCCAGAGGTCAGTCACCATGCACCACTGGAACCAACATCCTTACCAGACACCGGGGACTACTTAGAGTTCAGAGCTTAGTGACCGAGGCCTGCCAAGGGCATCGCCATCTCCATGGGTCACCTCACCTTACTGGAAAGAAGAAAATAACCATGGGAGGAGGGGGAAATGCCTCTTCTCTTCCTGAAGCAAACGTTTGTGCAGGAAGGGACCAGAGAGGCCGGAGGCTGGAGACTGGAGGCCCCACACAGCATCTGAAGAGATGATGTTAAAGGAAGGAGCTCCCAGGATGCAGCCAGGACAGAGGGAACAGCACAGAGTCTGTTGAGCCCAGCAGGAGCCAGGACTGGATCCCAGCTCCAGGGCAGGCCAGCGTCTAGCCCTGGGGACACTAGAGAAGGCCTCCAGGACTCTTTGTCCAGGCCAAACCTAACAAACTGGAAGCCCAAGTTGTTCCCTCCAGTGAAGTGCGCCTCCAGCCTTGGAGGGAAGACTTCCCAAGGCGGCCTAGCCCACTTGTAGCCACCTTTGACTTGGAAGCTTTTCCGAACACAGGTGTCTGGAGCCTTCTGCCGTCACTGCGGACTCTGCCTTCTGGAGTCCCACAGAACAAGGCCAGTCTGCCCTCCACTGCTGAGCCTCTGATTCTCCATCCCTCACCCGGGGTGGTAGTGATGCCTGTATTCCCAGGCTCAGGGCTGGGGAGAGAAGTGTCTGGAAAACCTGAAAGGCCAGAGGAGTGTTGGCCAGCCTTGTTCACCCTGGCCAGCTGAAAGGCTCCAGCGTCCCCCATGGGATCAGTTTATTACTCTGGAGGGCGGTGAGGAACCCGCCAGGCTTCCTTGGGGACAGTCCCAGCTTACTGTACCATGTGAGTACAAGGCGGCCAGGGGACAGAGCGCCAGGCCGAGAGTCAGAAAGGCCTGAGTCACAATTGGGCCACAGTGTGACCCTGGGCAAGTCACTTCACCCTGTTTGCCTCAGTTTCCTCCTTTGTCAAATGAGCTGCAGAAGGAAATGGCAGACCAGGCCAGTGTCTCTGCCAAGAAAGCGCCTGATGAAGGGTCAGACAGGACTGAATGACAGCAACAACAAACCGTACCTCACACCTGCCCTGGGCCCGAACTGTGTGGGCTGGCCTGGCCTGGAAACAGCGGCCACCGGCCACTACCATCCAGGCCATCATCATCGCTGTCATGGCCACCACCGTTGGTCATGTCAGTATGTGCGAGGGGAAACGGAGAGGCAAAAACTGCACAGCGCAGAGTGTAAGGACTGGGAAAGGATTTTCCTGAGAGAAAGAAGCATGTGTGTGTGTGTGTGTGTGTGCACGTGCATGTGTGTGTATTGTGTGCATTGTACATGTGCGTGTGTGAGTGGGTGTGCATTTATGTGTGCTTGTGCATGTATTATATGAGTGGATGTGTGTGCATGTACACGTGTGCATATATGTGTGCGTGTGTTATGAGTTGTGTATGTGTGTGCATGCGTGTGTATTGTATGAATAGGTGCTTTGTGTGCGTGTGTGTGCATGCATGTGTAAAAGGTCTGGGGGACAGGGCTGCCATGCTACAAGCTCCTTGGCAGTCATAAGCAGTGGGCTCAATCATGGTGGCTAAAGAAGCTCTTATGGTCTTCAGCAATAGGAACAGAGGTCCCTAGTGAGAGACAAGGTGGTGCAGAGAGCCAGTGTCACAGCCAGGGGTCCCTGGGTTCAAGTCCTGCTCCCCGCACCATCCCCACCACAGGTGTAGCCCTCTCTACACACCTGGAATTTCTGCCCCCAGCTCCGGGAGGCCCCCTGGACCCCCCTCCCCCTTTGCCTCTTGGCACCCCTGCTCGGGGCTGCCCCTGGGGCTCCTAGATGGCTTTTGTCTCCCTAGTGATTCCTCTGTACGCGTCTGTATATAATTCACACTGACCTATGCCTGGTCACGTTGGCTCCTTGAGGGCAGGAGATGCTTCATGCCCTCAGTCCCTGTGGCAGAGCCAGTGGGAGGCACTGAGTGGGCCCCATGGAAGGCAGGCTCCTCCGGGCCGAGCCAAGCCCTTCACACTTTCTCCTGACCCCATCTCCTCACAAGGGCCTGAGTATAGACTTGGACCATGAGTGAAGGCTTAGCATATATAGGCTGCTGAGCTTTGCAAAGCTCTCTTAGACCCGTGTTCTTATGGTGCCCATTTTACAGATAAGGAAACTGAGGAAGGCGGAAGTTAGAGTGATTCACCCAGGCTCCTACAGCTACTCCATGTCTGTGGATGGATTTGAACTCAGGTCTTCCTGACTCCAGGACCAGCATTCTATCCCCTGTGCCACCCAGGGGGTCTCCTCAGTGGATTGGATCAGCCACCTCTGATACTCTGGAGAATTGTTTCTAGAGTCAAGGCCCTGTCCACCCCCATGCATGCCTTGCACCCCAACTCTGTCGGTCTTCTCCATCATCTCACTCCTTGGGTGGTGTGGTTGGGGGGAGGGGAGGAGGGACCAGCCTGATGGTTACTCCCAGTCCCAGAGTGGGGATTTGCCCTAGCTCACAGAGGAAGTTGCCAGCTGACCCAGATCTGTCCTTTGGGGGAAGCCCTGGCCTTTTCCAGGTCCCTGGCTCCCATCTGTCCCTCTCTGAGGAGGAAGAGAGCAGGGACAGAAGGGGTCCCCAGCCCTGTGCACAGGAGGAAGTCATCACCAGCAGCCATGTACATGGCCCAAGGAAGGAGGCTGGTCTGGTTCATTATTCCAAGGACAAAGCCTTCTACAGCCCTCGTGCGGGCTTTCATGGTCACCCAGCATCACCAGGGGCCTTGGCCACAGAAGCCCTTCCGAAGGCCGGCCCATGGTCAGACCCAGTAAAGGGGCTGCCCCATGCATCCCTTCCGTGCCCCAGCCTCACCTGTTCTTCCCAAGTCTGGCAGGCCATAGCCCTGGTCCGGCAGTGTCCCACCCTGCTCTGGATGCCTAGGCCCACCATCCAGTATCACAGAGAACCAGACACATGCCCTGTGCCCCAGCAAGAAGGCCAGCATGAGACCCCATGGCAGGCCTCTCACCTCAGGTCATACCTCCAGCTCCCGAGATTGGGGACACAGGTACAAGGAACCCCACTGTGGGATCTAGAAGACCCTGGTCCCTTACCACAGCAGAAAGCAGACAAAGAATCGTGGGTTTTGCACATCTTGATGAGGCTGTGCAGCATTTTATGGTAGAAAAACTCTTAATTTGGAGCCCGAGGGCCTGGGTTCGAATTCACCCTTCTCCACCCATCTCTGTATAACCCCAAACAAGACCCTCCCTTCTCTGCAGTGCAGACTCCACTGTAAATGCTGGGTTCTGACCAGGTCCCTTCCCCTTTCCAAGGGCTCTGGAGTCAGAAGGGCCTGGCTCAGATACTCGGTCTCCTTGTCTCAGAGGACCCTCTCAGCCCCAGCTTCAGGGCCCAGTGGCCCCAGACTCAGCCTCCTTGGCTTGGACCAGATGCCCCCTCTGCCCCTCCATGAGCTCACTTCCTCTCGTTGTAACTGGGGCTGGGGGAGGAGAGGATGAAGGCCATCAGCTCTCCTGCCCACCCGCCCTCAGCCTGCTGCTGACACAGCTCTGGAATTTCTGAAAGGGCCCAGTGGCCGGGCTCACCCCAGTGTCTGCGGGTCAGCCGCCCCCCTTCTCGCCCCCACCATCCCCAGGCCGGCTGGGCCAGCTGAACAGGCATTGTAAACCCTCCAATGTCCACAGGCTGTAAATGGTTTGAATTAATTAATTTCCTTTGGAAATCTGTCATATCCTGTATCCGGCCCTGGCCCCCTAGGAAGAGGGCCCCGTGGGGAAGGGTCAGTTCATACCAGGAGCCCTGACAGGCCCGAGCAGCGACAAGTGGTTTTGTTGTCTATGAAGGCCAGTGACTCCAGCTGGAGGAAGTCCATTGATGTGCCACAGGCCGGGCCCTGGCAGGGGACATCTGGTCCGGGTTAGGCCCTCATTCCAGGCACAGCCCACTCGGTCTGCTTTCCTTCTCCCAGTCTGGCCACTGGCTGGGCAACAGCCCACCGGCATCAACTGGGCCTCGGGATCCCCAGCACGCCCCGAGGGAGACAAAGCCAGCTGCCCCACACACATACCGCATCCGAAGGGGCCAGAAACGGACAACCAGAGAACCCAGGCCAGGCTCTTCCCAGCAATGGGACCCTCTGCCGGGTTCCCCCACTGGGGAATTGCCTTCCTCACTGACTGGTTGGGTGGAGAAGGTGGGAGTCCCAAGGAGGGGGTGATGTTACAGGAGCCTCGAGAATCACACCAGGTCACAGGAACGTCAGCCAGCAAAGCAGGGATCACCGGCCAGGATTTACAGGGACAGATAAAGGTGGCAAAGCACTGCCCGGGTACTAACTGCTGTCGTTTATAAAGCTCCTACTGTGTGCCGGGCAGTGCCAAGGGCTTCCCAATTGCTTTCTCACTTGATCTTCAGGACCGCTCTGCGAGGTGGGTGCTATCATTATTCAGATTTTGCAGATGAGGAAACTGAGACAAACAGAGGTGTCTCCCAAGCTAGTAAGTGCCCGAGACTGCTCTGGAACACGTCTTCCATGCTCCGGTCTGGCCTGCTGTCCACTGCCCCAGCCTCACTGCCCTAGAGAGCTCCAGAGACGTTGCTGAGACAGCCGGCCACTTTGGGGTAGCCCCTCACTGGGCCTTTTCTGGACCTGAGGTCCCTGTGGCTTCACTGGAGAGTCACTGGCCACCTCACAGGCTGCGGGGACATGTCAATGGTGGAAGCTCTCCAAAGGACATTCCAGAAAGCTCCTGGACGTACTTACTGACAGTAGGACTTTGTATGAGGCCAGCCCAGAGGAAAGTGGGAGGGGGAGCCGCAGAATGATGGACGTGTTCAGAAAATGTGAATCCCAAAGTTCATTTGAAAAGAAATGAACCAGGGGAGACGCTTGTATTAACAGGATAGTCCCAGAATCATCTGGAGGAAAGTCAGGGGCACCCACGCCAACCCAGATCTGCACTAGGGTGGCTCTCGGTAACATCCCTAGCTAGGGGTCATCCTTGAAAGCCTCCAGTGAAGCAGAGCTCTCGGCTTCTTCGACACCCTGTCCTATTGCAACAGAGCTCTGACTGCTGGGAAGAGGGACACAACCATAGCTGGGCATGAATTATTTAGTCTGGCAGCGTATGAGGAAAGAGCAAAAGGGGGAAAAATCAAAGCTGCCCAAAGGGACATGTCCTCAGGAAGAGGGTGGGCTCTACATCCCCAGAAGTCTCCAAGCAGAGGCTGGATACAGAGATGGTACAGACAGACTTCTCAGGAAGGGTCAGTCAGACCAAGCAGCCCCAGAGGTCCCTCCCCACTCGGGGATGACCCAGTGACAATGACAGTCCAGGCAGGAGATGAAGGTGGCAGCTTAATGAGCAAAGAGGAGATGATGCCAGTGATGGTGTGGAAGGACAATGAGGTGGGGAGCCCCAAAGAAAGGCAGAGGTGGCATTGCCAGCTCAGTATGGGATGGCTGGGGAGGTGGGGGTCCCACCCATAATCAGTAAGTCAAGAAGGAGAAGAGCAGTTTTTAGCAGAGAGGGGATGGATTAGTCCAGGTCCTCACCCCCTCTCTTTGGCTCCAGCTCCTAGTTGGTCCCCCTCCCAGTCTCTCTCCCTTGTAAGCATCTTCCACACCATGACCCAATTAGTCACCCCCCTGCTTAAGACTGCATTGCTTCTGGGCAAGCGCATTGACTGAGGAACAGAGCGTCCAGGTAGAGATGTTTGAGTCGGCAGCTGGACCTTCAGACCTGGAGCTCAGGGGACAGGGAAGTTATCTGGGCAGAGTTAGAACAGGGGGGAAGGAGGGCTTGGAGAGAGAAGCATCTCGGGACAGACCCCCAGGAGGCACACCCACGCACGGGCACAAGGAGGAAGAGGAGACCAAGGGCTGTCTGAGAGGTAGGAGAAGAAGCAGAAGATGGTAGCCCAAAAGCCAGGGAAGGAGCAAGTGTCCAGAAGGACAGGGCGACCCCCCCCCCCCCGCCAGAACTGCCGAGAGGTCAAGAAAGATGAGGAAAAGTGATGGGATCTGGAAGATCAGTGACCCTTGAGGTGAGAGCTTTAGTAGAGTGGTGAGGTCAGAAGTCTGATTGCAAGTAACTGAGGAGAGAGAGAGAGACAGAAAGAAAGAGAAAAGATGAGGAGAGGGAGGGAGGGAGAGAGGGGCAGGGGGAGGGGGGGAGAGACAGAGAGACAGAGAGAAAGACAGAGGGAGGGAGAGAGGGGGGGGGAGAGAGAGAGAGAGAGAGAGAGAGAGAGAGAGAGAGAGAGAGAGAGAGAGAGAGAGATGATGATGGAGGGACAGACAGATAGAAAGCTAGATAAGCATGGAAGACAGGTAGATAAAAGAGATCAATAGATGAAAGCTGTAGGGCTGGATAGACAGAAGATAGATAGACATAGACAAAAGATAGAATCTTTCTATCATCTATCTATTTAGGCAAATAAAGAGAAGGCTAGCTAGGTAGACAGACAGACAGACAGACACAGATAGCCATGGAAGGCAGGCAGGTTGATAGACAGATAAAGAAAAAGATAAAAGACACGTCATATCGGGGCGGCTAGGTGGCGCAGTGAGTAGAGTGTCGGCCCTGGAGTCAGAAGTACCTGAGTTCGGATCCGCCCTCAGACACTTAACGCACACAAACAAAAACCTAGCTGTGTGACCTTGGGCAAGTTACTTAACCCCAATTGCCCTCCAAAAAGCAAAAACAAAACAAAAAAAAAAAAGACACGTCATATCAATACATTGATATGATTGAGGATGGATGGATGGATGGGTGGATGGGTGGATGGGTGGGTGGGTGGGTGGATGGGTGGATGGGTGGGTGGATGGATGGATGGACGGATGGACGGGTGGGTGGGTGGGTGGGTGGATGGGTGGGTGGATAGAGCATTTATTAAACCCTAACCATGTGCCGGGCTCTGTGCTAAGCTCTGGGGATACAAAGAGGGAAAAAGGAAATCTTCCTGCCCTCTGGAAGCGTCCTAATGGGGGAGGAGGCTGAAGCCGTCCTCCAGGCCTCGGGAGCCCCGTCCTGTGTCTTTCCTAGGCTGCACAGCATCTTTTCTCACTGCAGTGCTACTGTGAGGGTGAAGGGAAGCCAAGCACTTAGGTGCGCCTTGGAACATTTGGACCACTGCATGTGTGTGGGGTATTATCACGTTCTATGAGCTTTCTTGTTAATAACAAAGATAAAATCTCTAAGGGACCTTCCCAGCATTGATAACCTACGGTCTGGCAGTCCTCTGGGATAACTTCCCACACTGTTCTAAGGTTCTAAGGACCCTTTCAACTCTGGCACACCATGTTCTTTGTTCTGAGGTCCCTCACAACTTGAGCATCCCATGTTCTGGATTCCAAGGTCTTTTCCTAGCTCTGAAATCCCTTGTTCTAGATTCTAAAGCTCTCAAGAGCATTTGCATTCATGTTCTAGGTTCCAAGCCTCTGAGGCCTACCACTTATTGTTCTAGGTTCTATTGTGTCTGTTAACTCTTACATCCCTGTTCTAGGTTCCAAGCTTCCTTGGAACACTGAAGTTTTCTGTTCCATGTTCTAAGGTCTTTGCTAGTTACACCATTCTTGTACTATGTTCTAATGCCCTTGCCAGCTCTAACATTCATGTTCTAGACTCTGTAGACCCTCCAAGCTCTCTCATTCTTTGTTCTGGGTTCCCAGGTCTTGCCAAGCTCTGGCATTCCTTGCTCTAGGTTCTCATGTCCTAATCACCCCTGACATTCGTGTTCTAGATTCTGAGGTCCCTTGGAGCTGGCTCTGTTCTTGAAGCCTGGAAGCATCCATTTGCCAGGCCCAGGACACACTCACTCAGCTGTGGCTGAGCCTGTTTCCTGGGTAGGAGAGATGCCCTCCGTTGCCATGGGAGCCGCTTGGTGCAGCTTACCCCCCCAGACTGCCTTCCTGGTTCTCTGCTCCCTGGGGAGGGGGCAGAGGTGTCCAGGAGGAGGGGCAGGGCTGAGGTCTCCAGCACTGAGTACAGAGGGGGTGAAGGGGGGCCTCAAGAGCTGGGGCACGCCCCACTCACCCCTTGGCACAGTCCACACGAGTCAGTCACAGACTCTGAGCAAAGAAGGAGCTTGGCCCCCGCTGCTCCTTTGGACTGATGACAGAGCAGAGGCAGCAGGTGACCAAACGAGGGGACAGGGCAGCATTTGTGCTTCCCCAGATCCAGGCACCCTGCAGAGAGCCTTTTACAAATATGATCTCCTTCTCGTCCTCATAACAACCCAATGAGGCAGGTGCTGTTACTATCCCCATGTGAGCACCCAGCAGAGGAAGCTGAGGCCAATGGGGTGAAGTGACTTGGCCAGGGTCATACAGCTAGCAAATGTCTGAGATGGGATTTGAATTCGGGTCTCCCTGACTCCAAGTGTGACACCTAGCTGCCTAGGCAAGCAGAGGGGGTGCTTAATTGATTAATAACCGTCTTCAAAGCTGCAGCGATTGTGCCAGCAAAGAGGAGCCAATCACAGCAGCGGCATTTCTGATTCAGGCTGGCAGAGCGCTTCAAAAACAGGGTTCCATTGCAGCCCCGCACCCAGCAGTCACTGGCAGGGGAGTGCCCCAGGCCATGTCCAAGCGCAGCTCTTCCTGGCTCAGCCCAAAGCTCCATCCTCTGGGCCGCCCAGCTGCCTCGAGTGCAGCTCCAAATGCTGCTAAGAGACAGCGATGTGCTGTGTTGAAATAACACAAGACTTGGACCCAGGAAGGCCCAGGTTCGAATGCCAACTCAGATGCTTGTCAGTGTGACCCTGGACAAGTCACTTCCCCATCGAGGCTCAGTTTCCTCCCCACCCCCAGGTTTTAAAGCAGTTGCTACTCAAAGGTTGGTCAATGGAGGCTAGTGCAGAGCTGGCCCCCAGGGCTGTGGGACCCTGGGCTAGCCCTCCCACTCCGGGGTCATCTAGCCAATGAACACCAATCAGCTTTCACAAAGGCACATTTACAAAGACAGATGGCAAGAACAGGAGCACAAGCTCCCCCACCCCCCCCCCACACACACACCAGGGCCCCTTTCCAGACCACGGGTCCCCTGGACAGAGGTACTCTATTAAATAAATGACTCCACCAAGGTCACTTCTGACCGTGGAAAAGCCAATTGATGAGCCCTCATGGTGCCCTTCAGTGCCCTACTACGCTCCCTCGGCCACAACCATGGCCAGCGTGACCCCTTCACCAAAGAGCAGAGCAGAAGACAATGGAGAAGAAGGCAAAGCACAGAGTCCTGTCTGGACGGCGGTGGGGCCTCCCTCCCTCCATCTTCGACCTGAGCTCAAATCCAGCCTCAGACACTTCCCAGCTGTGTGACCCTGGGTAAGTCACTTCACCCTGTTTGCCTCAGTTTCCTCATCTGTCAAATGAGCTGGAGAAGGAAATGGCAAAACTGCTCCAATATCTTTGCCAAGAAAACCTCCAATGGGGTCACAAAGAGTCTGACATGACTGACCAACAAGTGACTCTGGGGCCATGCTGCCATGGGGGTCCTGGGTCCTGGCTGCCTCCTGCCCAGGGCCAATGCAGGTGGTGACTTCCTGGGGGAGGAGGCTGGGCCTGCTGACCACTGGGGTCCTGGCTGACCAACACATGAAGTCTGGAACCTTCTGAGACACCGAGGTCTCCAGGTTTTCTGACCTCCCCCTCGGATTCTGTTGCTTTTCCTCCCTTTGAACAATGCCTCTGTTCAGCGGCAGCCTCCTGATGGGAATTTTCACCTTCCTTAATATTCATTAAAAGCCCTGCTTGGCATGTATTAGCTGAGTGAATAATGGGCCTCGATTTCCTTCCCTAACGGGAAGGCCCTGTTCTGTCAGACCTTGGCCTGTCAGAGGCCTCATCTCCCTCTCAATTAAGCTTCCTTCTTCTCCAGAAGCTTGTTCCTGTCCGCTGCACGTCACCTGGGAGGCAGGAGGACTGGGCCAGGGCCCGGAGGTGACGCTTGCCCACTTTTCTGTTTTCTCATGTGGAAATGGACCTCCTGATCTGGTGGGTTTGTTATGTGGCCACCCGGAGCCAAGGCCAGATCCCTGTGGCCCTCTGCTGGAGCCCTCCTGCTCTGAACACAATTACTCTGTACATAATGCCTTCCAACTAGTTCTGAATCGGTCTGGTTCCTATCTCTCCATCTTTCACCTAAGAAGGTCATTCAACATTCCCATCTGGGCCACGTCTTACCATCTTCTCTGCAAGCATGGTGTGAGAGACTTTCAAAGTCAACTGTCTCATTGAAATCTACTGTCTCCATTGACCTCCCCACACTCATCTAATAAGCTTCCTCCCCAAAAAAGAAAACAGGGTTAGTGAGACATGACCTAATTTGGATGGCCTCGTGCTGGCTTTTAACGATCGCTGCGTCCCTTTCTAAGTGATCCTCACCCATCCCTTTAATAGTGTGGTTTGGAAATTCTCCAGGAATTGAAGCCACACTCGTCGGCCCACTCCTGGCAGACTCCTCCCTTTCTCTGGTCCTGTGGTTCCTCTTCACTCTCCACAGCCCTTCCGAGGTCACTGCCAATGGCTCAGGCACTCCCATTCTCTGGGGAGCTCCTCTGGTCACTGTGGGAATGGAAGTGATCATGGCTCCTGGATGCTCTCCTGCCTGCTCATCTCTGGCCCTCAGGGCTCGGTTTTTGCTGGCTTTCCCTGGGTCTGTGATTTCACCAGGCTAGGAAGTGAGTACCTGGCAAGGAGCATCCTCTGGCATTTCCTTGAGGGCACTTGTCCCTGGCTCATCTCATCCAATCCCCATTCTTGCCCACGATCCCACGTCTGGTCTGCTGAGTCTCCTCCATGGCTCCAGCCTTCCTTCCCCCTGCCGATCTTGGCATAGTATACATCCCTTGGAGTCTGGATCCGGCTGTACCAAGAAGGCAGGAACCCCGAGTTGGGGTCCCAACATATCCCTAATTTTCTGTGGGATACTGAACCGGATTTCTTCCTCTAACTGGGGCTCAAATGCCAAGAAAAGAGGATTGGCCCCAGGTCCCTCCCAGCTCGGACAGTCTCTGGTCTGGGTTCCAAGGTCCCTCCCAGCTCTGACGCCCTATGTGAGCTGGGGGAAGAGGATGTAAGTGAGAGGCGTTGTGGGGAAAGTGATGGTGAGCTTTGAGGGTAACAACAGCTAGAGAGTTTGTGAGTCTGGAGCCAACCATGGCCCTGAGTTTTCAAGCCTGAGTGGTTGGGATAAAGATGGGGTCTTCCAAAGAAATAATGACGTTTGGAAGGGGGTGGGTTTGAGGGAAATAAAACAAGCTCAGTCTTGGTCATGCTGAGAGAAAGGACAGGGATCCAAGGCCACCTCCGAGGAGCATGGGCCCAGGTGGCCTCCCCAGCTTCCTGGATGTCCCTTACTGGGGGATGGGGAAATCTTGCGAAATTTACTGTGAAATCTTGGTGAATGGAGTTCCCATCAGGGAGGGTGGGTGAAGTGTAGAAGGGCAGGGCACAGAGCTCCCGGGGCTCTGGGCTCCAGAAGAGCCACTTAGGGCACTGGGAGGAATCGATCAGCCTAATGTCTGCCCTGGCCAAACACCTACAGAACCTTTCAAGCCCAACTCCAAGGCTGCCTTCTCCCCGAAGCTTTCCCGGCCCACCAGCAGCAAGAACCTTCCACTTCAGAGACCACTGGGACTGATAGATAGAGAGATGATGGTGGAGATAATAGATGGATGGATGGATAGACAGACAGACAGATAGACAGAGTCCCAGAATGTCAAAACTAGCATCTTCACCATGCTGCTTACTTTCCCAATGAAGAACTGGGGCTCAGAGGAGGAAAGTGGCCCCCAAGCCCCTGGGCCAGCTGGGCACCCCACCCCTGGAGCCCCCAGAACTACAACTCTACTCTAGGAACCTTTCTACAGAGAAGGGCAAGCTCTAACTAAGGTGGGACCACAAGGACTTTTTCCCAGGACATCCAAATTTAAAAGGCAGAAAAAGAGTAAATAATTATTTTTAAAGGTTGCACAATTTTAAAATTTGTTACATTTCTATTTTGACAGCACGTTCGCTCCTTGAGCAGCATGGGGACTAGTTAACAAGAATAGTTAGTTAAATTGGGAAGCGACCAGATGGCATCGTTTCTTCCCCACCCTCGGCCACAAACAGGTGATATCTTCCGCAGCAGGTCCTACCCCAGCCTTAGCAGCACCTGCTTTGTCTGGTCTCAGGCTTTCTCCTCCTGGGGAGGTGAGGTCTGGGTTTCCCACATCCCACAGTTGGTTTGGGGGTGCATGCAGTGCTGTGTGCCTGAGGCCCCCAAACCACTCATTCTCCCACCTCCTCCTCATCTGAAAGCTCACCAAGGGCAAGGGAGAATGGGATGGGCCAAGGCCCCTCTCTGCTGCTGGAGGCAGAATACAAAGCCCACCTCCTGCTGATGGCCAGCCTGGCCCTGGTCAGACCCAGGGCAATTTCCATCTTAAACCATGGAGGCCAGAGCAGAGCCCAAGGATATAGAGGAGATGTGAGGAGGCCCAAGGACTGTGGGATCGTCACTTCTCTATTCCTGAGGGCTATGCTGTTTCCCAAGTGCTTGTGGATAGTAACTTGGGTGACCCTCAGAAGGACACATGGGTACAACACTTTGGTTCCATCAGTGTAGGGAACTTCCAATGTGGAAACTCCCTCCACCTAGTACAGGGCCTTCCCCATAGCAGGCACTGAATAAGTGCTTGGTAACAGACCATAGGCCCAAAGCGGCCAGTGGAGGAGAGAGGGTCCATCACCCCTCCTTGGCAGGTGGCCAGATATCTGGTCATTTTCTTGGCTTCTGGTCACTGGGATGCAGGCTCGCTCAGGGGTAGGGATGCATTGGCCCTGAGCATTCACACTCCTTTGTTACCCCCAGCAGGGCTGGGGAGGAGCTGTGTGAGGGCTGGGACTGCCCCTTGGCCAGTCTGCAGAACCACAACCTGGGAGGTGCCCAAGGCCATGGCAAGAAAATTACAGGCAGGTCAGTGATTTAAACCTTAGAAGTGGGAGCCTGATAAATGTTTTGGTGAGTTCAATTGCCTTGAACCTTGGAGACCATCTGGTCCTGCTCCTTTTCACATCTCAGTCTCTGACAGCTACTTATCTTTCCAAGATTGGACCTAGGCCTGAGTTCAAATCCCTCCTCAGACATTCACTAGCCACAGGACCCTGAGAAAGTCACTTTACTGCTGTAGGCCTCAGTGTCCTTATCTGTGAGTGGGGGTGATAATAAAAGCTCCCTGCTCCATGGCCGGTTTTGAGAATGACACGAAATCACACTTGTGAAGTTCTCGCACACCTTGGGGAGATTTTAGGAATGCTGGCTGCTAGTATTCATAAAATGGGGGGGGGGTGCTGATTCACTCTTTAATCAGTCACTTGGAGGAAAGCTGGTCTAATTAAGACTTCGGATGACACAAATCTGGAGAGCCTGACAGCCCGTGGGCTCGTGGCAGCTTGGTTCTGGCAGCTCATTGGAAAAAAGTGCCATTTAATTGGGACAAATGTCAAGCTTGGGGCTTAGGTTAAAAGAATCAATTGCACAGTCCAGGCTGGAAACCCTGGAGAGACATCAGTGGTCAGAAAGCTCGGTATGTCTGAGGCAACAGAGCAGCACGTGGACCCAAGAGGCCTTGTGCAACCTTCAGCTTTCATCCGCTCTGTGGGTCCCGTGGCTGCCACGTGTCACTGACCCCCAGCTGGCTGCTGATGTGCCTTTACACCAGAACCAGTGTTCAGTCTCAATTGCTCCTCTTTGGCCTGGGAGGGCAGAGCTTCCCGCTGCTCTTGTAGGCCTGACCACCCCCTGGCACATGGTCCTCCTCCCTGGAAGACTCCAAGAAAAGGCTGGAGAGGGTGCCAGGCTAGGAAAGGGGTGATACATCCGGGATCCATACCGAATTCTGACGTGAATGCTTTGTAGCGGTCCCTCTAAGATAGAGCTCACTCTCCCCAAAGCCAGGACTGCATCATCCCCTGCTGTGCCCCCCACGTGGGGCAGCTGGCACAGCTTCTGCTCTGCTATGACTTCTCAGGAAACACTCCTTTCTTAGAAGTTAACTGACAGGGCACTGAATGCTGGCAGGGGTTAATGACAGATGGGGTGACTGACTGGGCTAGGGCCCTGGCCTCAAAGGTCTAAAGGTGGTCATGGCCACCGCGATGCCCATATAGATGTCAGGAGACCTGGGTTCTGATCAGGCTCCCTCACTGACTCACCAGCCTGGGAGGTGCCTTCCAGCCAGGATGGTTATAATCCTTCCCAGGCCCCACAGACACCGGCCACTCCATCCCTCACAGACAGAGACAAGTGAGGGTTTCCTCCCACCCCACCCCCTACAGGAAACATAAAGCCCAGGCCAGCAGTGTGAATGGGAGCTGCCCTGGACACTGCCTGCACAGAGGCTGCCCTGCCCTGCCAGCCCCAGGTATCCTGGCTCTCTGAGCTTCCCTGGTGAGGCCCCAAGCCATCTGGGCCAAACAGGCAGGACCAATAGCGGCTGAAAGCCTCACTTCCAGTATTGGGAATGTCCACAAGGACAGCAGACCTGGAGTCAGCCAGAGGCTGCTCTTCCCTCTCGGTCCTAATGGTCCATGGGTGTGTCTGGCCAACACTGGCCAAGTCTCCTCACAGGCGTTTGGTCAGGAGACCATGGTGGGCTATTTTCATAGAGGTGTGAAATCAAGGCAGTCTGGGCCCAGACATCACTAGGGTGAGACAGCCGGAGTTCTGTCCCAGGGCACAGAAACTGAGAGGAGCCTTCTGGCCTGTCTGGGGCTTCCTCAGCCTCTGGTCCCCAGCTTTTCTCCCTACACCCCCAGCAGTGGCCAGGCCTTCAGCAGGGCAGTGTCCTTTCACACCACCCCTGTTCCCCAGCAACCCCACCTTGTACCAGGTCAAAAGTTCTTAGTTATAACCCTGAGAGAGCAGGAGGGGAAAAAGCTGTTTATTTAATAGGATTAATGCCGGAAGGAACCAGCCTTAGAGACCCTCGGAGTCCAATGCCCTCATCTGGCCCAGGAGGAAACTGAGGCCCATGAAGGAGGGTCCTGCCTGTGCAGCCAGTGGCGGGATTCAAGCCTAGGTCTTCTGATTCCAAATCCAGGCTTGTTCCTGCTTCCCTAACCAGCTGTGTGATCCTGGCCTGGGATGGCTCGTCTCCTCTCCAGGCTCAGCTTCTCTCCCTTTAAGATGAACGGGGACGGGGAGCCATGGAATCTTCTTGTGCAGGGGAATGGGAGGGGATAGGCTGGAACAGGGAGACCAGGTGGGAAATTGGTACAGTCATGTCCTCCCAGGAGGGGTGGGAGCCGGGGGAGGACAGAGGAGCCTGTGGGGCTGTCCTCACCTACAGGAGCTTTCATCGCCTCTACCCTGGTGGCCCCCACAGCTCCCTGCTCCAGCCTCTGCCCTTCCCCCTCCAGCCTCCACACAACCATCCCCAGGATCCTCCTAAGGCACAATCTGACCTCATCATTCCCCACTCAGGAATCTTCCATGGCTCCCTCTTCCTCCCACACTCTTCTGTTTGTTGTTTAAAGCAAACATGGCCAGGCCTTTTTCTATCCCTCTTTCAGTTCCTTGTGCATGCTGCTTTCCTCCACACACCCTATAGTCTGCTCCTGTCAGCCCCCAACATCCCGCCTCCCACCTTTACATTGGCTGTGCCCCATACCTAGAATGCCCTCCCTCTGTGCTCCACTGGACTCAGCACTCAGCTCAGACTCCAGCTGCTACAAGAAGGCTTGCCTACCCCCCATGCCCACGCCCCAGTTCCAAGATTCTCACTTTGTATCTGGCTGTGTGGACATGCCAGGGAATGTCTCCGCTTTTTCTTTGCATCCCTGTGGGCCAGGCCCATAGGAAGCACAGACTGCCTAAATGCTTGTTGACTGACTGATGGGCCCCTCCAGCACCAAGGATTTACTGTAGCTTTGTCCCCAGCACCTAGCTCATCTCCAGGCATTCAGCAAGTGCTCAATAAATGCTCTTCCGGGCCCCAGGAGTTAGTAGGGATGGAAGAAAGACTTCCCCTGACTGGATATTTCCTAACTTCCCTGGGTGGTTCCTGGTTCTGCCCTTGAGAACCAAGTAGACAAACCCAATATTCTGTACAAGGCAGCCCTTCGGGGGCTTGGTCACTTGGCCTCCCCAAGTCCTTCTCTCCAGGACAAACAGGCCCACTCCCTTCAAGCCACTCCCACATGTCAGGATCTCCACCATTCTGGAGGCCCTCCTCTGGATGCAGCCCAGCTCAGCAACCTCCTGCTTCAATCCCGGTGCCCAGAGCTGATGGAAGGACCAAAATGCCTTTTCACTGATCAGTCAGAATATTCTAATGACCTTATTCTTCCATAGAGCAGAAACCTGCAGAAGATTTGGGAGGGGGTCAGAGAGCTGTCTCCAAGCCTTTGAAGGGCTGCTAGGAGATGGGAAATAAATCTGTTCTTCTGGGTCCTAGAGGGAGGAACCAGGAACAACGGGAGGCCCATTTCAGCTGGCTGGACAGAGGGTGAGCCATGCCCCATGGGGCCAAGGTCCGGGGCCAGCTCATCCTGCTCCCTTGTAGTACATGAGAGAGACAGACTCCCAGAGCCATCCTGCCATCCTGACATGACCCCCAGCACAAAGAGCCCACCCTCCTCTCATTTCCCTCTGAGGGTCCCTCTAAGGTCCCCTTCCTCCTGACGTCACCCCTCAGTTTTCCTCTGCGTAACTTCTCCGAGTTGTTCCTGGTTCTGCAGAAGACAGGGGCCAAACAGAACAATTTGCATCCCTCTTCCCAAGACCCTTCAGATATGTAAGGGGAGGCTCTAAGCCTCCTAAATCTTCTTTTCTCCAGGCTAACCATCCCATTCTTCAACCAGTCCTCATATAACATGGCGGGAGGGGGGAAGGGCTCAGCAGGAAGGAGGAACAAACTGTGCATGTGTGAAATGTAGGAAAGCTTTGAAACAAAGAGAAGTTCTATTTGAACTCATTGGAACTGGGGCCATGGGGCAGAAATTCATGATGGCACATCTTTTGGGTCTTCCTTCCTGCTTATGCTACACCTCAGTTCAGGGAGAATCAAGGGAAAGGGAGAAGAATCCTGGGGGGAAGGAGGGGAGAGGGCTAAGGAAAACCTCTCTGGAAGGAACAGCTAGCTCTCCATGGTCATTCCTTAACCCCCTCCTCTCAAGCTGGAGAGGCCAGAGCCTTTTCTGGTCCTCCTCCTTCTGTGGGGAACTGGTAAAGTAGCTAGAGTTGGGAAACCATCCCTGGGGATGGAGAGAACCGAGTGTGGAGAGAGGGTTAGTGCTGTGGTCGGAGTCGTTAGTGATGTCAGAGGGAAAGGGGGTAGAGTGATGGGCCCAGGTAGTAGGACTCACTGGGAGTGACTTTCCTGGGGGTCTGGTCTCTGTTTCCTGGAACTTTGTGGGTGTGTCTGGGTGCTGATCCCCAGAGGGCTGGATTTGCCCAAAGGATGAACTTTGATTGAGGAGTTTGGAAAGGAGGATTAGGGTACAGCTTGGGAGTCTGTGAGGCCCACATCCAAGGTGGCTACCTGCCAAGACTGAGCAGGCCCTAGATCCTAGCGCCCTTCCCACAGAGAGGTGACAGCAGCAACTGGGACAGACAAAAAGAGTCTGAGGCCCCCAGGAAACAAGCTAACAGCATCCCAGGCTGCAGTAAGAGGGACAGAACTTTTAGGAACAGGGAGGCCAGAGGTCCACTGTATTCTACCCTTTGCAGATGTCAGCTGGAGTATTGGGTTCCATTGTGGGCCCCACAGTCTAAGAAGATAGATAAAGGGTAGACAACCCGGATAGAGAAGGACCTTCAGTCCATGACACAGGAAAAGCACCTGCAGAGACCAGGGTGTTAGCCCAGAGAAGACTCGGGAGACAGGATCCTTGTCTGCAGAGCTTTGAAGGGCTGTCCCGTGGAAGAGGGAACAGGTCTGCTTGCCTGATCCCAGGGACAATGGATAGAAGCTCTGTAGAAGATAAATTTGGGTTTTAATGATATCAGGGGAAATTCAAAGTGGAATGGGGCACCCTGGCCATGGCAGAGAGCTCCTGGGAGATGCCCAGATGGTGTGAAGCGGGCCCTCCCCAATGGCACAGAAGACCTAGAATTCACCACCAGTCCTCTGTCTCTAAGCCCCTTCATTCCCCTCCCCGGACCAAGCTGTCTTTGTGTAGATCTTCAAGCCGTGGCTGGAATCCCCTGTCCTGGGGTGTCAGGAGACGGGCCTTTTGGGGGAACAGCTCAGACCAGACAGCCGTCAAGGTCCCTTCCTTACTGAGATTTGGAGTGTCTGGGAATCAGGCTTTGTCCCTGCTCCTAGCTGGGTGAGATGCGAACTCTGTCCTTGGCCAGCCTTCTGCCAGGGCCTCCAATGCAAGTGTCCCAAGGAGGCCCATCCCCTTCCCTCTCATCAGCCTGTGGGCTCCCTGCATTCCTGGCACCACATCAAGGCTGAGTTCAAAGGGGCACTGGCAGGCAGGCAGCTCATGTGGCTGAAGGTCCCAGGCGGCTCATTAGCCCCTTGTGGGTCTCACGGGAGGCCCTTTAATGTGGTCCAGCGGCCTGTCTCCGGCTCCTTTTAAAAAGGAAGAAGTTAATAATGGGCCACTTTACGACTCCTTTCTTCCCTCCTGGGAGAGGGGCTTTGGGGGTAGCAGGCACTGGGGCTGGTGAAGGCCAAAGCCCGGTGATTTCCTTCTCCCTGGGAATGCCTGTAATTATCCCAGGAGAGGGGGCCACACGGAACAGGGCAACATTCCAAGGTCTTAACCTCTGCAGCAGGAGGAGAGTTAGGTGTCAGCAATCTTAGCCGGCTCCTCAAGCCCAAACATATGGAGGATCCATCACCGCGACTACAAAGGGGGGGCCTTGCTAATAAACCTATTTACTGGCTTAAATAAATACTCCCAGTGTTTTTAAAAGCCTGGCTCTGGGACTGGAAGTCAGACATCTTTCACTTGTCAGGAGCTGGCTTTTGGAAGCTCCTGCCCTTCCCTGGCTCTGTCCAGTCCTCATGCCTCTCTCCTGGCTTCAGGAGACCGCAGGGTGGGCGCAGAACATGGCTCCCCTAATGGGCAGACTCGCCAGGCAAGCAGGGCACACATAGGAGGTGTAGTCCCATACTTGCATCCACACTCAGGCTGGTACAGACCCACCATGAGTCCCCAGAGGACTCTATTTTCTCTTGCTGTCTCAGTCCCTCTGTCTCGTCTGTTTCTCTCTCTCCTCTCCCTCCCCTCTCTACTTCTCCTCTCTTCCTGTCTCCCCTCCCTCTTCCTCCCCCCATTTCACCCTTATTCCCTCATTCAATAATTTCTATGGCTCCCTATTGTCTCTAAGATCAAATAGAAAATCCTCCACTTGGCTTTGAGCCTGGCCCCTTCCATCTTTCTGTTCTTCTTGCACCTTTTCCACCCTTTTCACCATCCACGTACTTTGTGATCCAATAACAAGGACTTCCTTGCAGTTCCTGGCCCATGGTTCATCTCCCACCTCCAGGTATTTGTCTGACTGCCCCATGCCCAGAAATATCTCCTTTTTCCTCTTTACCTCTTGACAGCCCTGGCTTCCTTCAAGTCTCTGGCCTCCTCCAGGAGGCCTTTCCTGATGCCCCTGGATTCTGGCACCTTCCCTCTGGTGACCATCTCAAATTATCTCTCTCTGTCTTGTCCTCAGTTGTTTTCACATCCTTCTCCAGGCAGGAGCACCTGGAGAGCAATGATTGTTTACTGTTTGCCTTTCTTTATATCCCAAGTGCCTAGCACAGAGCAGGCACCTAAAATATGCTTCCTGGTTTGACTTGTGTCCCCGTCCCCAGTAAAAGACTTGACCCCTGAGGGTAGGGGCTGTCTTTGTTTTATATTTGTGTCTCTAGCATCTAGCAGTGTCTAGAATACAGTAGGCATTTAATAAATGCATGTTGAATGAATGAATGACTTAGCTGTGAGCCCTTCTGAGTTAAAGGATGGAGAGGTAGGAAGAGTAGCCAGATGACCCAGGTAGCTCCTCTGTGACCTGGGGTAAGACCCTTGCCTTCTCTGGGCCTCAGTTTCCTCACCTGTAAAAATAAATGAGCTAGTGGTACAATGGAAAGAACACTGACCCTGAAGTCAGGGAGGCCTGGGTTCAAATCCTGCCTCTGTGTGTCCCTGGACAAGTCACTTCCCCACTTTAGGCCTCAGTTTCCTCAACTGTACAATGGTGGGGGGGGGCTTGGAGAAGATGGTGTCTGAGGTCCCCTGGACCTTAATCCCTAAGCCCCACCCTGTCATTACTGGGGCTTTAAGGAGTTTCCTAAGGGACTTCTTCCTAAAAATAACCCAACAGATGATTGTCCAGAGCCCATGCAGTGCCAGTCTGCCCACAGCTTTGTCATGCAATCACCAATTCTGGGACAGGCTGGGTGGGCACAGACCTCAGACTGACACATGCCTGGGCAGAAGAGGAGGAGAAATAGGGCTGGCCATCACAGGAAAAGTTACTCCTAAAGTAGGGAACACAGATCTGGAACAAGAGATGGCCTTAGAGCCCATCCCCCTCACTTCACAGGGGTAGAAACTAAGGCCCAGAGGTTAAGTGACTTGGTCAAGTCACATAGGCCATATTCCAACCCCAGTTCCCTAACTCCCAGGCCAGCACTGCTTACACTGTATCATCCTGAATCCCTTATTCCTAGCCACTATCATTTAGTCAATAACCATTTATTAAGCTCCTACTGTGTGCCAGGCATTATGTTAAGCACTGGGGATACAAACAAAGGCAAAAGACAGTCCCTGCCCTCAAGGAGCTCACAGTTTAGTAGGGAAGATAACATGAAAACAAATCTATAGAAAGCAAGTTATATACAGGATAAATAGGAAATAATAAACAGACACTAGAATTCAGAAAGCTTCGGGACAGCTTCCTGTGGAAGATGGGATTTTAGTTGGGACTTGAAGGAAGCCAGTCCAAAGTCAGAGCAGAGGAGGGAGAACATTCCAGGCATGGGGGTGTAGCCAGAGAGAATGCCCAGAACTAGGAGATGGGGGGGTCTTGATTGAGGAGCAGCCAAGAAGCCAGGGTCTCTGGATCAAAGAGTAAATATCGGAGAATAAGATGTGAGAATGCTGGGAAGGTAGAAGGCTAGATTATGAAGGACTTTGAATGAGAAACAGCAATTTGTATTTGCTCCCGGAGGTAATAGGGAGCCACAGGGGGTGGGGGCTGGGGTATGGGTGGTGACATGGTCAGGCCTACACTTTAGGAAACGCACTTTGATGGGTTTCATGGAATGGAAGATGGGCTGGG